>PHNY01044315.1:46110-59199 GCA_003724115.2 Anethum foeniculum
GGGTTTTTCAGAATAAAATCTGTTTTTGATCTTTTGGCACGGATTATGGCATGATAATTTGATATAAATATTCAAGTGAATATATCAAATATATTTTAGTGTAAATCTTTAAGAACGACACGCTTTTAAATAATTTTGACAGTTTTGGCTGGTAAAAGCAATTTTTAAAAATTCTCGGTTTTCGTGCGTTTAGCCGTTGCCATATTTTTTCTTGACAAAAATGACTTAGTTTACAACATATCATTATGTTGATATTTTTATTCTAAATACATGTCAAATAAATTGTGTCGGAAAACATTTTAGGGCTATTTGACCAGTTTGACCAGATTTGACTTGATTCCCGCAAAATGTCACGAATATAAACCTACAGGAGGATTACTACAAATGATTTAGTAAACTTCCTAAATTTCTAATTTAATCTACACTTAATCGTAATTAAAAAAATAATCAAAACCTACGGAAAAGACGGCTTCTCACATACATCTTAATATATAATTTTTAACATATCATTAAAAAAATTAAACCAACAAATTTGATGTTTTAAATAATTGAATTATATTAAATTAAAAAATCATGTAATATTAAAGAAAATCCGTTTACCGCACGGGTTATAAACTAATATTTATACTATTATATAACAGACGAAACATTGAAACTTTTGGTTCAACAGTTTTCGATTTTTGATATTTTATTAATAATATTATTGTAATTAATAACTAATCAATTAACGTTTTCAACTAAAACATCAATTACCTTTTTCAACTAAAACATGTTACCTATACTATTTTTTGCAGCTAAAATATTTATTTTGCCAAAAATATCACGGGCAACTAAATCATTTCCTTTATCAAAAATATCACGGGAAATTAAAATATCTCTCTTTTCGAAAAATATCACGGGAAAGTATAGTTAATAAAGAATAATAATAATAATAATAATAATAATAATAATAATAATAATAATAATAATAATAATAATTAATCAATTACCTTTTTCGTATCACGGACAACTAAAATATCTCTATTTTTCAAAAGTATCACGGTCAACTAAAATATATCTCAATCCAAAAATATCACGGGCAAGTCTATTTAATAAATTAAAATAATAATAATAATAATAATAATAATAATAATAATTAATAACTAACCAATTACTTTTTTTCAGCTAAAACTGTAATATTATAATTATTAATAATCAACCAATTATTCGTTTCAAATAAACGCACTATCAGTTCAAATGAAATTTTTTATGATATTAAAATTTTTAATTCAAATTAAATTAAAAAATCATAGAAAATCCGTCTAGTATTATATAATAAGGATATAATTATAATATTTTTAATATGAATAATTTTAGTAGTAATTTATATATTTAATCATGTTGATTTATAAATTTCTTTAATTTATATATTTATAATGTTAAAAAAGGGTGCACTGCGTTCGAAATTTGAAAATTCTTAGTAGCAAACTTATCTCAAAAATTCGGTAAAGAATTTTTCTTGAACGAATATTTGAGGGAATAAAATGTAATCAGCTCTTTTAATTTGAAACGCTTATTCCTATATATCCCTAGACATTTCCCAACTTTCTTCACCTCTACGGCTACCCCATGCAGATCCCATACAGTTAATCTACGTGGCCAAATAGAAATCTGCTGCACGATCTCTTAAATTAGTTGATACATATACAAAATGTAAATGGGCAAAATTGCAAAATATAAAATATAAATAATAATTTAAAATAAATCCAATCACAAAAAAAGCGAAAAGCCAAAAAGGTGAGATTGCTCATGTATATATACAATCTGCCCAAATAGATAACAATGGCTACATATATACATGGTTAGTTCCGCACAAAATATTGATTAACATCTCCTAATGAAGGCGATTTACGTGGGCATTACTAGCTAGGACAAAAATGGTGGCTATTTTAAATGTAAATGTGTATTTCTCTATCAAAAAGGGAGGTGAAGGTCTGAGTGTGCCTTATAAAAGAAAAACCAATAGCAAAGAAGAATAAGATGCCCGATGAAGCGAGTGGAGTAAAGGCCAAGTAGGATGATGGAGATGATCAATGTCGAAAGACACGGACCATATAATTTTTCAGGGTCCTGTTCATAGTGTTGGATCATGCACTTTAACCATCCACTCACTGCTGAAGTAGATAAAGTGCAATGAGTAACCAATGAAAATGGAAAAGTAGATTCTGCACGTGGAAAGCGCATCCGTGAAGATCAGTTATGATCTGAATCATAAGAGATCAGATTACCCTATCTTTAATGGATCGCCTCCATCTGGAAAGAGAAGCAATATTTGTTGCAGATTCTGCACAAGAGGAGCCATGTATATATCAACCAATGGCAAGCAAGGATAAGATACTTTTTATAAGTGTTTACAAGGGCCATATACCTTTCCTGAAATTCTCTGTGGGGCAAATTGTGTTCTTGGAACAGCATCTTACCTTGACAAAGTGAAAAAAAGTGCAATTTAAAGGTAAACAGCTTTGCAACGCTAGCTACTCAACGGGTTTAGTTTTTTTGTGAACACTTTCAGTTGTGAATATTTTAAAGGATTTTCGGCCAATGAGTACAGGGAAAGACACTTCTCTATTACGGATTATTAACAAAACAAGAGTATTTGTATTTGTGCCTATAAAACCTTAAAGTGTCGTTGTTAACCGGTTGCTCTAGAACTTTAAGGCTCAATCGTACGATTGAACAACGACAATTATCAATATACCAATATTATCAGTACCAATACAAATATTAAATATTTAAATTAAATAAATGGGGATGGGAGGACTCGAACCCGAGACCACTCTCTGAACCGAGCACCAATATACCAATATTACCAATACCAATACAAATATTTAAATTAAATAAATGGGGATGGGAGGACTCGAACCCGAGACCACTCTCTAAACCGAGCTCTGATATTTTAGAGCAATCGGTTACTTAACATGTATATCAAAAGATTCAACAAGTTTTCTTAGTGGTGATATCAGTGTTATTTGACCAGGCAAAAGGATCAAAGCTGATATCTTTAACCCGCATTAAACGAATGTTTGTATAAGAATAATCTTGCTATATCAATAATTTTCGGGGCCGTCACTATCGAGGAGTATTGAACTTAAATCCCATGTGGAGAAGATCTTGAATATCAATTAAAAAGCTGGTTTAATTACTCTATTAGCATAAGAACTTTTGAAAGAAGTCCAATAATTAATTCACGCGAACTCGCTATGCTCCAAATCAGATACTAATGCGAGTTTGGCTATGCTCCAAACACCGTTGAGTGAATATAGTGGAACACCTCTAAAGTGATATTGTTGGGACCGTAAAAAATTATCAAATCCTAAAAAATTATCAATTTAGAAAGGTTATTACACCTCTAAAGTGATATCGTTTGGACTGTAAAAAATTATTAATTTAGAAAAATTATATAATGATTTATATACTATTACTCATTACGGGACCGACACTTTTTATCAATATACAAATGTTATCACTTTAGAGAATATTAATTTAGAGAGATTCTATAATAGATGTACACACGTACACACGTTACAGGTAGGCTACATTTGTTAAAGCACAAGAATAAGAAAATAAAAATTGGTCAAGAAACTATTTATCTGATTTCCCCAATATCAACCTTTAGATAAATATTAGCTCAGCTTTTACCATGTAAAATAAATCAATCATCACTTCAATAATCATCTGTTAAATACCATCAGAGATCACTAAATTAATTTTAACCGAGTATTCGAACGAATATTTGAATGCTGAAAATGAGTATCCAAAAACTCGAATGAGTAGTCGAATTTCACCGACAATCTCAGTATAATCGATTTTCAATTTTTACACCTTGAATGCTATGTATATCTGAAAGGATATATCCGAGCCGATAGGTAACATCTGGCTGACTGAAGGATGATGGGAAAGCGTAAGTACATTTTATTTAATCCATATATAATTCTTGGTCATGTTATATATGTTGTCTCTGGAAGCAAAAGATGCACACATATTATATAAAGGAAATGTAGACAGTAAATTGTATACAAGAACCTTACGAGTTCCATGTATAATACAAGCAAGCAATGTATAAGAAAACGGCTCCCCGCTTCTAATCCGTGCTGAGTTATTTAATAAAAACTAGGGTTTACAGGTATGTCTTACGGATGAAACGTGATGTTGGTCTCATAAGCACTACATATAGAAGGTACTAGACAGTTGCAGTTTCTTGTTCTAGTTGAAGCTCCAAATTAAGCTCTCCTCGCAAATCTTCCTCGTACTCTGCGCCTCGTCTCTGCATTGGCCTTCCTTGAGCTGTATCTTATTTTCTTCTCGAATTTCCTTTCTTTCCTTTTCTCTCTGTACCTTAAGACTTTTGCCTTCCTGATCCAGGGACAATATTGGGGTAATATTAGTGGTGCAGTTCCTGTGCCTGAAGATGAGCCAGATGTCCCTTCACGAGACATGCAATCTAGATTTGTGCCGCTTCTGTAATTTGTTGCCTCTGACACTATGCGAGCATCAGTACATAGGAGGGACGAGTCCTGATCGTCAAATAAGATTAGGCGATGACACTTCATCGGTATATCAAGACTTGAATAAGTAGAACAAATTAAGAAGATTAAAACAACAGATTACAAGCATAATCACGCCTTAAATGAATTTATAATTTGTCCGTAAATGGTTTTTGTTTGGTCTTCCAGTTAACAGATTACAAGCACTGCTCCAAAAGAGTAAGTTCGCTACTGAATTCTGATAATTCCAAATCAAAATCATCAAAGTCAAGTATACGTACCTCAATGCTCACATCGAATCTATCAAAGCAGACCTTTAAGTTAGAGCTGTTAATTTATAGCTATGAGAGAATCACAGTACTTATACAGTTAAACTGATCTCTGTTTAAAGAACAAACTATGATAAGCCCTGCACATATATAAAGATTTTATGTGCATGGAAAGGTCGATGTATCTAAAGATTGTAACTTTGGAGTGAAAGTAGGAAAAATTTATACCTCAAACTTTCAGACCCCGACAAGGATACAACCCAAAAATTGAATTTTCTGAATTATAAAGAACACACATATTTGTACCTAAGTACTTGCCTGGACACAAGATTATGAGTACTCAAAGAATAATGTTTAATATATAAAAAGAAAAAGGAAAAAAGAGAGAGCCGAAATATACCAGAAATATCAAGATTTTAGATACTTACAGTCAACCTACTTGAAGGGGTTTGAAAAGTGTTTGCTTCAAAAGTTTCATGCTCAAGTCGTCCCATATTAAGATTATGAGTTTGATCAGCAAGCTCCACAGCTTGGACGGGAACTAAGCTTTCAGTTTGCTGAAAAGCTTGCTGCAGGTGATCGTAGAGGTATTGATACTCGATCTGGTCAGAACATGGCCAGTAACTTAAAGTTTCCAAGTTCGTATTGGCCTCCACATACGGTGGTCCATTTTTGGCCTGTTCTTCACCAAGGCCAGGATCTAGCACCAACCACGAGTCTATTTCATTGTTTATTTCAATGATGTCCTTTTGAATTACAACTTGGTTTTCAGTGTGGAATTTAGGGACAAGTAGGTGATCATCGACGGATGTTGATAAAGGATTGTAGATAAGTTCAGAGAAGGGGTTTAGTACTTGTTGGTGGTGGCATGCAAGGTTGGTTGAGTTTACCACAGTATTCGACAAAGAATATGTAGTCGGTTGAGCTTCGTAAGGAAAAGCTGATGTGCCATGCAGACATGCAGTGCACATAGACACATGATTATGGGGTGATGTTACTAAATCTGAACTATATATGCTTGCGCCGCAACCGGCACAAGGGTAAGCAACAGTAGGATAAAAGCCTCTGCCATTAGAACTCTCAGTAAACATTGTTGTTCTAGTAGCTGACAGGACTATAAAATTTCTTTTTTTGTCTTATATCTGTTAATAGATGTTACAGCCTATTCTATGTGGAAATGAATACTTGAGCATTTATAGTGGAAGAAATATTGTGAGAAAAAAGGCTGCAAATGTGAGCAGTGGTGGTGAGAGTTCATGTTACATCATGTGGCTCTGCTGAGTTTAAGGCTTAGAGTCATATATATCAGGCCCAAATGTTCTCACAAGGTATATTCTACTTTAATTTCGCTTGCTTGGTCTTTTCAGGCCTAGAAATGCTCTTGTTTTGTGTGTATGTGAGAAGGAGGATAGCTAAATGTGGTCCACTGCATTTACAGTAGATTTCACCGGAAGAAGTATGTATTCAACTGTGTTGTTTGTTTTGGCTGCTGCTGGGCGATTGCAGTTATCCTATCGAATTCGTAGAGCAAAACATCAAGTTTTTTTATGAATGAGAAATGCAATATTTGTGGAATAGAAGCAACTCTGCACGAGTACATAGTAAAAAAACATTGACAGGCCCACCTTAGGGTTCCCTAATTTTTTTTTTTTTTTAATTTTTATCCAAATCCTTTCATGGATTGAAATCTCAATAAGCCCAAAGTTTAGCTAAAAATTTATATTTTGAGTGGTATCACATTTCTCTTTTGACTTTTCCCTTCCTTTTTCAAACTCTAGTTTTAAATTTATTTTTTTCAATCCCGAATTTAGTCCCATCATTTATTTACCCTCTTCTTTGCTCTTCCTCGTCTTAAACCTTAGCCCCGTTTTTTTCCCCAAACCATCTACTCTTTTCAAATCAAATGGGTTTGGGAGAGTAAGAGGTAGATTGAGGAGTTTGACTAGAATTTTGTGGATTCATTTTCTAAAGCCATATGCACCATGTCATTTTTATTCTTGGGAGGTCTTACCTTACAATTTTTAATCAGATGACCATTTGCCTTGCAATATCGACAAAATAGAGATGATGCAATATTGATCGTTACTCCTTTTCTTTTCGAACCATAACTAAAAGGATATAAACTGAATGATAATTTCTTGTGTATATTTTGATTACATTTGTATGGTTTATATACAGTTGTTGAAATAACTAGAGTGCTAATAAAATGTATACAGAGAATGACTAAAGGCTAAAATACAGAGATCTATTTTTTCAGTTATGGCAAGAGTTCAGGTATTTGATTTGCTGAATCTGCTGCTGCTAGAAGTATGACTGTAATCTTCAATATTCTCTGATACGCCCCTGCAAGACAGTGCTCCCATTGAAGATAATGATCTTGGAACAGATGATTTCAAATTGGGAAGAAGCAGCGGTTTTGTGAGTGTATCAGCTAGTTGATCCTTTGAGGAAATATGTGATAGAATGAAAGAACCTTTTCCCACGTAATCTCTTACAAAGTGATAGTCTATAGCATTATGTTTCATACGGGAGTGAAACACCGGGTTAACAGACAAATATTTTGCACCAATGTTGTCACAGAAGATTGTTGGAGTAGTTGGACAGTTGACACGAAGCTCTCGGAGAAGATTTTGGAGCCAAAGAACCTTAGTAGCACATGATGCAAGAGCTCAATATTCAGCTTCCATTAATGACCGGGCAATTGCCTTCTGTTTCTTCGAACACCAATATATAGCATTCCCACCAAGATAAACAATGTATGCAGAAGTGGAGGAATAATTATCTCGATTACCAGCCCAGTCAGCATCAGTGAAGGTAATGGCACTGGCACTGAGTTGTTGATTTCTTTTGAGAAAGAGACCATGATGGATGGTGTGCTTGAGATAACACAATAATCTTTTCGTAGCTATCTAGTGAATTTTAGAAGGTGAGTGCATGAATTAGGCCAATTTGTTCACCGCATATGAGATGTCAGGTCTTGTCAATAATAAATATTGAAGTGCACTTATCACTTGACGATATTTGGTGGCATCAGTAGGGGAGAGCCATCATGAAGAAAAAGTGATTGAATGGAAGACATTAGTGCGGTACATTCTTTTGCACCTGCCATGTCATTATGGGAAAGAATATCATGAATGCACTTATGTTGAGTAAGTAGAATACCAGATAGTGTAGGAAGAACTTCGACTCCAAGGAAGAAGTGAAGGTCAAGTGCCTAGATCAGATAGAAAAGTATGTAGAAATTTGTTGCAATTGCTGCTGACAATCAAATCGTCAACATAAACCAAAAAGTAGCATATGACTGGTCCTTTCTGATATAAAAATAGAGAGGCATCACTATGGGAGATAGTAAACCATAAAAGAGTAGAAATGACTTTAATGTTGTATGCCATTCAAACGGGGTTTGCCGAAGGCCATATACTGCCTTACGTAGCTTACACACAAAATTAGGATGAGATTGATCTACAAAGCCTGATGGTTGTTGCATGTACACATCTCCAGAAAGTGAGCCATGTAAGAAGGAATTATTAACGTCAAGTTGACGCAAAGGCCATCCATTAGATAGAGCAATAGAGAGAATGGTCTGAAGAGTTCCAGGTTTAATAACGGGACCGCATGTTTATGAATATCAAGACCAAGCTGTTGTTGAAAACCTTTGGCCACGAGATGAGCTTTCTACTTGGATATAGAGCCATCAGGATTCTGTTTAATTCGGAATACCCACACACAATCAATTATATTGTGTGACGGATAAGAAGGAAAGTTCCCATGTGCCATTAATTACGAAGGAGTGCATTTACTTCCTCAGACATGGCTTGACGCCACTCAATTTGCTTAATGGTTTGAGATCCACAAGTGTTCGAGAGAAATGGGAAGTGGGTGTTTTGTGGATGCTTGATAAAGACGCTTGAGTTTGAATATGTTGTGCTTAGATCTAGTGATCATGGGATGAGCTGGTGGGTTAGAATCAGAGGCAGATAATTGTAGAGATGATTTTTAGAGGGTTCAAAAGGTATAGGTATAATTGGTGGAGTAGATGAGGTACCTGAGTCCCAGTAAGGAGCTGATATGACTTCTATGAGTGATTGATTTTCCGTAACAATGGTGACCGGTGTTCCGGCTGAATCTTCTGGCATAGACATGGACGTGGTGATAGGAACATGGTCATAGAGGGGCCAAGAGGCCGAGATTGTGGCAAAATCAAGTTGTGGAGATGAATTCGAGAAAAGGAGAAGGGAATATAGTTACAAGGAACCTCACATGGCGTGAAGTATAAACCTTAAGTGATTTAATATTCATGCAAAGATGTGCACTTTGATGAAGAGAGTAACCAAGAAAAATACATGGAGAGGAGGATGGTTCAAGCTTGTTAGAGGTGTATGGTTTTAATCAAGGAAAACAGAGACAACCGAAGACCTTCAGTTTATTGTAGTTAGGTTGACTAGAGAATAACTTAGCATATGGACTTGCTAAATTTAATGTAGGTGTGGATAGATGATTAATAAGGTAAACTGCTGTTTGAAAGGCATATGACCAATATTTTGAAGGTAATTTAGCTTGATGGAGAAGAGTTGAACCAATAGTAAGAATATGTCTATGACGACGCTCATAGATGCCATTGCGCTGAGGTGTATAAGGTGGTGTTTTTAAGTGTTGAATACCTTCACTTGCGAGGAATGATTTTAAGGCTGTGTATTCGCCACCACCATCTGTGTATATAATAACAAGAGGGCGTTTAAAAAATTAATCAACAAGTTTCTTGTATTGGGTAAAGATAAAAAAAACATTAGATTCCAGACATAGTGAATACTGTTAAGGAACCAGTCACTCTAAAACCTTAAGATGTTAGAGTAAGGCCTCATATGGATCTTATATTATATTGAACAGTCCCCCTCACTCGAAAACCCCTTTTTGGATTGAAGAGTGAATCACGGGCACCCATTTTTTGAGCATAAATTGCCTTCATGTCCATAATAAATTGTGAGAATATTGGGGGTGGTAGGGAGTCGAACTTAAGACCCCTTTTTGGGCATAAATTGCCTTCATGTCCATAATAAATTGTGAGAATATTGGGGGTGGTAGGGAGTCGAACTTAAGACCCCACCGACCAGAGATCTGATACCATGCTAAGGAATAGTCACTCTAAGACATCCATGCCATATAGCCTGAGAAGTAGTGGGTATCACTCCAGTAGAGAGAGCTACTGCATGTTTTTGAGAGGTGTTATATGATGTTGACCACTCATAGAGGTCATATCGATTCTTTCCCCGGAGCAGAGAAGTAACAAGAAAGTGAGATGGGAGAATTCAATAGAAGTGTTATTTGAGGGACAAAATTTTGAAGCAGATATTAAATTTTGTTTTATAGATAGAGCACATAACACATTAGATAAAAAGAAGTTTGAGGAAAGAGATGCAGAACCAGTATGTGTAATAGATAAACCTGAGCTATCGCCAATTTGTATGTCATCTGGACCCTCATAAGGTTGATGAAGAGGGAGATCAGAAAGCTGAGATGTGACATGGTGAGAAGCACCTGAATCAACAACCCATGGTGAATTTGTTGGGGAGGATACAGTATTGATTTTGGCACTTGCTCGGTTAGGCCGACCACAATTTGAAGCAGCACTTTGCATTATGACCGCGTCGGTCATAGTATAGACAAATAACAGGAGGTGATCTGATGGAGGTAGGCAATTGAGGTTTATGCTGGGGAAGAGTAGGGAGAATACCAGGTGAAGAGAGCATGTGTTTTGAGTGACCAGGAGAAGATGAGTTTTTGGTAAAATGGACTGTAGGTGGAGTGATTCCATAGAATTGTTTGTCTGCGTGCAATAAGAAGCTTTCATAATCAATTATTTTGTCAAAAAGTTCTTCAAATGGAACAACAGAATCTCAAGTTCGCATAGCAGTGGTGAGTTCTTTGTATGATGGTCCAAATCCACGAGTAGTATAGATGAGTAAGTCTGCATCGTTGGGAGGAGCGTTTACAATTTCTTTGATGGAAACTAGAAAATCGGTGACAGATAACAAGTCACGAGAGATCATGAAGAGTTTGTCCGTGAGATAGATGATATGTAAGGTTGTGGCATAAAGGCGGTCTAGACGATTCCAAGCATCCTAGCTTAAGGTTGCTGATGAGAGTAAAGGAATAACAGCTTCACTAAGAGATGCAAAAATGGCATGAAGGATTAGTTGATCCTGACGTCTCCAGATTATATATTCTGGATTGGTAATTTGAACATCATTGAACTGTGCTTTCCACGAAAAATAATTCAGAGAAGTGCATTTCAAAGAAAGTTGTGTAGCAGCATTAAGGTTACTAAAGAGGAAGTTGTGTTTGAGGTAGCAGGAGGGGTTATGGAGGTTGTGCTTGTAGAGGAAGCCATTGAAAAGAAGAAATAAAAAAAATTAGGATCGAAGTTCTAGTTAGAAGAAGAGCTCTGATACCATAAAATGATATAAACTGAATGATAATTTCTTATGTATATTCTGATTACATTTGTATGGTTTATATATAGTTGTAGAAGTAACTAAAGTGCTAATAAAATTTTATACAGAGAGTGACTAAAGGCTAAAATACAGAGATTTGTTTTATCAGTTATGACAAGTGTCAGGGATTTGATTTGCTGAATCTGCGGCTAGAAGTATGATAGTAATCTTCAATATTCTCTAATAATGACCCTTTTCATGGGAAATAAAACATAATGTTGTGTTCATATTGCGAGATTTTGAATTTTGGGCTGCGGTAACCAAAAACTGTATCTTGGACCAGTTTGTATATAAAAAAGACATCAATTATGTTTACTCGGCAAGGAGATCAGGAAGAATCGTATCATAATCTGACTTTCCTCTACGATTGAGAATTGCAGCACGAACCAGTTTAAATTCTAGTAGTAGTTTTATCAAATATTATGGAGCCCGAGAGTTTGTTTGAGCTTTAAAATAGTGTCTAAAGTAGCCTCGTAAATGCCATCATCAATCATATATATTCATTTCATTCCAAAGTAACATAATCGCCTAATAAAATTATGTATACCAAAAGAATCTTGGGTTAAGTTACTTTTCTCTTGTTCAAGTTAGATGCATCATTTCGTCATTGCTTTGTTTGTAGATACATACTCTATTCTTTAATTAATGAATAAGACCTAATTTCAAAACTGCATGTTAATTCAGCAAAAAGCTGCTATATTACTCTGTCTTAGTCTACGATAAGTACCCCTCCCTCGAGTGTCGCCAATCCGTCGCAAAGCCAAAAATGTCGCATGAACTCACCACGGCGTCGCCAAGTTAGCACTAGCAACACCAAGCGACGGAACTATCTCGAGCGACCAATACGCACGAGCGACGCCATGATCGGCCTAGCGGGGACACGCACATGCTCCACACCCAATGAGCGCACACACGAAGACCCAGTGAAATATACTTAGTCAAGAAGTGAATGATTACAAAGTTGAAATATTGAGGCCTCCTGTCAACCCATGGGTGGCAACATCAAAAGAAGTCACATCCAACAATCAAAACCCCATCGACCTCCTGGAAGCAACAGTAAGCCTCGCGAGGACCGGCGAGTAAAAGAGGAACACCCTCATTTGGCGGCCAAAGCGACAGACAGACCAGGCAAAAGAGAGACACACCTCTCAACCCAACCCCAAAAGGGAAACCGTCAAGTATCCGAAGGACAACGCCAGGTACCCCAAATCCCTATAAATACCAAGGTAAAACATTATTAAAGGATAGACTTAATTAAGCACAACATACACATACAAATATACTCTCTAAGTCAAAACCTTATTACCCTCTCAAATACTGATTATCACGTCAGAGGTGCTTGACGGCCACCACCCCCCTCAAGCATTGTTTTGGAGGCCCCTTGACCGTACGTAGGCACCTCGGAAAAGGCGGCAATTCCGGTAGATCGGGAAGTCGACTTATCAGTCTACATGATAAATTTTTGTCAATTGACAATCGGTTCTTAAATTTATTAGTCAACTGCTGTTGCATCCATTGATTTCTTGAATACTGATTATTTGTTAAGACTTCCTTTTATTTTTTATCAGTTAAATCTTCAAGATAGCAGTAAAGTATTCATTTTTTTCATGGAGTTACGTCTTCATCATTTCACTTATGAAAAATATAAATCTTTGAATATTTACAATTCAACCCCCTTTTTCTGTATTTAAATATGTTGACTTATGAAATGTTATTATCAGTTGAGTCTTTACTAATTATAAGTCTGTATATAATAGATAAAGAATTCATTTTTGTTATAGATAAACATCATAACTATAATCTAAT
>PHNY01044315.1:60635-71701 GCA_003724115.2 Anethum foeniculum
ACTCAACCCATACGAATGCGAGAAGTATGTATGCAAACTTATGAAAGTTCAACCCACAACCCTCGCCAAAGCATACGACCTAGCATTCCAAGTCATCAACGAGATCGAGTCACTAAATGTCCTTAAATAGTCAAGGGCTCCACCACCGCTACCTCCAAGGCACCCTTACGCCCACAGAGAGAGCTACTTTTTTTCACACCATCAAAAGCCTGCTGCCGCCCCGCTGCAAGTGCAAACAACATATGGACCTGCACAAACAAAACCCACCTCCAGCGATGTGAAGGATAGACTGGGCCCAGCTGTACACCAACGCCCAGAAAAGCGACCGGAACCCGAGTGGACTCCCCTGAGCATGCCACGCGCAAATATCCTCGCAGAAATAAAAGGAAAGCCCTTCTATCAGCCTCCCCCGCCCATGTGGATGACCCCAGATGAAAGAAACAGAGATAGGCATTGCGAGTACCATGAAACTCATGGCCACACAACAGAGAGCTGCCTCACTCTCAAATACTTCCTCGAGAGACAGATCAAGCAAGGGAACCTAAACCAATATCTTCCGAGACGATTGCCACCACCGCCGCCACGCAACGGCGGCAACAAGAACGTTGTAAATACCGTCTTTGGGGGACCGCAGCTCTCTCACGATCAAGCTGAGCACACAATCTACACCATCACCCGCGGAAACAAGGGAGCAACGATATCTTTCATTGACGACTATGAAGGGATCGACCCGGACCACACCGAAGCTCTTGTGATCACTTTGGATGTAGGCGAAAACGAAGTAAAAAGAATACTTGTGGACAACGGATCCTCTGTAGACGTATGCTTCAAGCACACATGGGATAGGCTCAAGCTAGGAGACCACACTTTGGAACCATGCCCTGACGAAACACCCCTCTATGGGTTTGGAAACAACGTCATGCACATTGCTGGAATGGCGAAACTCCCCGTATATTTCAGAAAAGAACCAAAACGGGTCTTCCGAACAGTCAAATTCTATGTGATCAACATATCCTCCTCTTACAACATGATCCTGGGCAGACCAATCCTGAACATATTCCGAGCAATCACATCAACCACCCAACTCAAGATCAAATTCCCCACACCGAAAGGGGTCGGCGAAATCAGAGGCGACCTCGAAACTTCGAAAAAATGTTACGGCATAGCTCTAGCCCTAGCAGCGACGGAACCTAGCAATGTCAAGCGTGAGCGTGCTGCAAGACGAAGACAAGAAAAGAGAAAAAGGCACCTGGAGCATCAAAATGCTCATTCGAAAAGAAGGAAGGAGATACAGATCATAGAAACGCATGACCCTACTCAAGAGGACCCGCCCAGAATTGATGCAAATCTCAAGAAATGTCTATTGAAGGAATACAAGCCCCTGTTGGCGCCAGCTGTCAAAACAGAGACAGTCGAAGTAATTCCAGTAGAACTTAGCCAGTTCAACTTAGTTTTTCTCCCAAGGACAACAATCAAGGCACAAGCCCTGGTGAACTTCGTGACCGAATGCTCTTTCAGCGGGAAAGCAGACCTCAATGAAACAAAAGCAACAGAAGAAGGCGCGACCCCATCATCTCCAAGCGCTGCAAAATGGAAGTTATATGTGGACGGATCATCAACTTCTAGCAGGAGCGGGGCAGGGCTTATCCTCATCAGCCTTGAGAATTTTTAAGTGAAACAAGCAATCAAACTTGACTTCAAAGCAACCAACAATCAAGCAGAGTACGAAGCCCTCATAGCAGGTTTGAACTTAGCGAAAAGCCTCGGAGTAAAGCATGTCTCGATCTTCAGTGATTCACAATTAGTCATCCGGCAAACGACAGGAGATTATGCAACAAAAGACACGGTGCTGAACAAATACCAGAATCTTGTGAAATCGTTCATGACTTCATTTTGCACCCACGAGCTGATGCAGATAGATAGAAGTGACAACGCTATGGCCGATATGCTCTCAAAACTTGTTCAGAGCAATGAGGCAGAAGCTGAAGACGCAATCTATTTCAAAAAAAATCTCAACCCCAGCTATAGAACACATGGAAGTGATGGAAATAGACAGTGAAACATGCAGATGGACGGCTCCTCTCATAGCATATCTCAAAGACAACAATCTCCCAGAAGACCCAATCAAAGCAAAGCAAACAAAGTTCAATGCGGTGAAGTACTCCCTCCAAGATGACACACTCTATAAGAGAGGGCTCACCATCCCGGTGTTAAAGTGCATAGACGAAGACGAAGCTGACTACTGTATGCGAGAGGTACACGAAGGAATATGCGGAGACCACATGGGGGCTAAAGCCCTAGCACACAAAATCCTAAGGCAAGGGTACTTCTGGCCAAAAATGGGAAAAGATTGCAAAGCATTCGTTAGGAGGTGTCACCAATGCCAACTATTCGCCAATGCCTCTCGAAAGGCACCTGCCCTACCCTCCTTTATATTGTCGCCAATCCCGTTCGCAGTCTGGGGGATAGACATCATGGGTCCTTTCCCCAAAGCAAAAGGGGATCTTCAGTACGTCATGGTCGCCATCGACTACATGACCAAATGGGCGGAAGCAAAAGCCTTGAAGAACATAACGCAAGAGGACGCGATCAGGTTTGTACAAAACCACATCATCACCAGATTCGGCATTCCAAGAGTCCTTATTTCAGACAATGGCACGCAGTTCGTAGGCGCCAAGTTCACAAAATACTTGTCTGATCACGGGGTAAAACACAAAAAAAGCGTCAGTATGCCATCCTCAAACAAATGGTCAAGTCGAAGTCACAAACCGAATCATTGTCCGAGGAATTAAAAAACGCCTTGGCGCCTCGAAAAGAAAATGGCCCGAAGAACTCCCCAACGTTCTTTGGTCATATCGTACCACAGCAAGAACAAGCACAGGCGAAACCCCTTTCAGATTGGCATTTGGCACAGAAGCCCTGAAACCAATAGAAATAGGATCCCCATCATACCGGGCGATCTCCTTCAATGAAGAAGAAAATGAGCAAGGAATCAGAACAAATCTGGACCTCCTCGAAGAAGCAAGGAATGAAGCGGTTGAAAAGATGGATAAGTACAAAGAAAAGACAAGGGAATATTTCGGCAAGAAGACGAGAATTAGAACATTTGTTGTGGGTGACTTAGTCAACAGAGCAATAGAAGCCTCAGACCCACGCCACACAGGCAAGCTCATGCCAAAGTGGGAAGGACCCTACAAAGTGACTGAAGTGCTAAGGCCCGGTTCATACCGCCTAGCGAAGATGGATGGAACAGAAATCAACAACACCTGGCATGGATAAAAGCTAAGGAAATACTACTAGTAGTCGCTAAATACAATGTATACCTAAAGGCGCTGGCTCTAATTGGCAAAAGAGCAGCCGCCCATGTATCGGTTGTACGGCAAGGATATCAATGAAATTACAGCCAAGTTTTCCAAATTTTTACAAGTATGAAGCAAAGCAAAAGCACAGGGGCTCAGCTCACCCCGAACAAGCAAAATAAAAGCACAGGGGCTCCGCTCACCCCGAACAACCAAAAGCACAGGGGCTCAGCTCACCCTGAACAACCAAAAGCACAGGGGCTCAGCTCACCCCGAACAAGCAAAATGAAAGCACAGGGGCTCCGCTCACCCCGAATAAGCAAAAGCACAGGGGCTCAGCTCACCCCGAACAAGCAAAATAAAAGCACAGGGTCTCCCTCACCCCGAACAAGCAAAATAAAAGCACAGGGGCTCAGCTCACCCCAACCAAAATAAAAGCATATACAAAAGCACAGGGACTCTGCTCACCCCACAAGCAAAATAATGCAAAGAAAAATAAGTTTTCACAAGTACCCAGATTGGGAACGTCGCGTACTCTACCGGGGGACAAAAATAAAAATATCTAACCATGACAAAACAAAGTGCAGATTGATTTAATAAAAGCATCAGGAATACAATAGTTTTTCTGACTGACATGAAACATAACAAGTACAATAAATATCTATTTTTGATTTGTTTATAGATCCCCAGGACACAGGAATAATGCCTGGTCACCCGCAAACACAAAATAAAAGCAAAAGACGCAACACCTAAAGGACGGGTGAATCCCCATCCGCCACCTCCTCAGAATCTCCAGCGACACCCTCAACAGCAGCATCTTGCTCAATAACGCCCTCAATATTCCCCAAAGCAGCATGACTCGACATTTCCATTTCACCCACCACTGCAGCAGCACCGCTCGCGTCAGCGACACCGACATCTACAGCACCACTCTCTTCGCTGTCGCTGTAAGCAACAAGACTAGGCCCTTCAAGCGGCACTTGAGGCGGTACTTGAGACGGCTCCTGAGGCGGTCGTGAAAGCTTTCCCTTCAACTGAAGATATTTTTTCTTCCTCTCCTTCGCTTTCTTCCTCAGCTTTTTAACCTTCTCCGCCTCTCTGCTCGCCCGCTCCTCCAAAGCCTTACGCGTAGTTTCTGCATCCGCCAACCTCAACCACACCTCAGCATCAACACGCTTTTTAACCTCCTCCTCCAACACATGTTTATATTCGTCACTTAACTTCCACTCTGTGACAGCATCCGCCACCGTACCAACCAAGTCATTATCAGCCATCCGGCGAGCCTCCCTGGTCAAAGCAAGTTTATATTCAACACTGCCCTTATACTTGCGGATGGCATTTGCCTCGGTTGGCCGGCTCTCCAATGCACGCTGAGCCTCTACAGCTCTCTCTATTGCAGCATCACGAACCTTCTTCAACACTCCTGATTCTACAGCCACATCCTCAATTCCTTTAGCCAAGTCATCCCATTTTTGTTTCAGCTTCATGATCTTACGCCTCAAGCGACCATTCTCCACGAAATACTTCTTCTTGGTATCCTCCACAACCCTTAAAGAAGTCACAATATTCTTCTTGTACTCTTCCTGGCGTGCTACCTCAGCCCTCAGTGATTTGTTTTCAAGACAAAAAGCCTCGCCCTTGGCCCATACACCGGCCTCATAACACGCAGCCTGCATTACAAGAAAGAAAAAGTACAGTCAATGTAACATCAAAACAACATATACCCGAAGAATGCACCAAATTAGCAGAATGGCAGAATACCTTTGCATGATATTTTTGCGTACGACGCGCCATCTTCGACCAACTATGCTTGTTCAACTTCTTGAAATCATCTTGAGTCATCGAATCAACGGTGAAAGATCCAGGCCCTTGTTTAAATAAAAAACCATACCCAACCCTGTGCTGGCTCGTCCCTTCATCCGTCAGCACCTCACCTTCACTACTGCTGTAGGTAACATTCTCCTCCCTAGCAAGCCTGTCAAACGCAACACCGCTGGATGGGCGAATCACAAGTCCAGACTTTTTGTTCCTCATAGCAAAGCCCCCTGAAAGACGCAGGTGACCCACTCGACTGGATTCACCAACTTCATAAACCGAGCGCTGTCGCTTGCTAACCTACCTACCAACACTCGAACCCCTCTTCCTCTTTTTTAATTTGGAAATAGGTGACTGCTCCTCGCCCTCCAAGGTATGCACCTCAACACGATCATTCATCTCAACACCCTCAGGGATCGATTCAAGCTGAGCCCCGATAAGAACATCAGCATCAACATTGCCTTGAGCGTCATCCCCCTCTAATGAGTCCTTAGCCACCTCCTCGGAATTCCCAGCAAAATTCTCAGCATCCCCAACTTCCACACCACCAGACTCATGCCCTTCTGATATCTCCACCTCTAGGTCATCTGCCGCCAAATCAACGCTCTCCTCACTATCATTAACAGCTTCCACGTCCTCCTCCTCCGCCGACGAGGATAATTGCACCTCCACCATCCCAGAACTTGTACCAACGCCCAGTGTATCCCCCTCTTCATTCAAGGCACCAAAACCCACATCATCCTCATCAACCAAGCACGACCGCACAATCATCCTCCTAGACGTCCGTGTTCCCCGACCACGCGACGAACCAGCCCCATCACCCGCAGTAGTTTTCTTGCCACCACCGCGCGGAACACGCGGAGGCATTTGACCCAAAAAATGCAGGTGTGCCGCAACCTCGTTGTAATTAACCCCCTCTAGCTTTGGCAACTCCGGTTTCGTTGGGTCAAGAATTGTTACCAGCAGATATAGAAGAAAAGAGTTAGTAATAATACGAGTATCACAGAAAACCAAAACAACAAACGAAACGACTTACGATTATGTTCCATCAGGAGAGCGTTTTCATGAAAATCATTCTCAGTCCAAGTTTTACCATGCGACCTTAGGGTTTTCACAAGCAAATCAATAATAGACTCACTCAACGCCTTTCGACTAAGCGGATAATCCGGTCTCACTTCTTCAGAAAAATTAGAAAAATAGGCCAAGTCGCCACTGCGAATCATAATAAACTCCTCCTGCCAGTCAGCCATCCCCTTCGGAAATTGAAAAAGCTTAAAACTCCCCAGCCGCTTACCAATCGCATTTGCATAGTTGAAATTCACCTCATAAAACGGCTTCGTACCAGACATCTTCACATAAAACATGGAGAAGAAAGCTCTAAAAGTCGGCTGTCTCCCATCTTTAGTACAAGCCGCAATGTACCACAATATTGTCCATAAGGCATTCGGCGACATCTGGGCAAGCGTACAACGAAAGTGATACCTAAAAAGGTCAGACAAGAATTTGTGCAGTGGAAACCTAAGTCCAACCTTCAGGTGGGAGATAGGGACCGCCACATACCCCTCAGCATCCCTAGAGTACAATCGCTCTTCGTCACGAACAAGCCTCCATTCATAACCACCGTCAATCCGGAACAATCGAGTAACCAAACTACCGTATTTCTCGTTCTCAAAAGAACTTCCCCTATCGAGATGCTTGTAGACACCAAACTCCCTGCTCATTTTCTCAGCATCATACGGTGGCGGCTACACGTCCATCTCACGCATCAACACCTCTTTCGTCTGGAAAAATTTGTACCTGTCGCTATTCTCCACACCCGGGTATGAGCACACCAGAACATCCTTCCACTGCCCCCTTATCATCTATAAGAACAGGCCTCGGCCGCACTGGGACACCTTCCGCCATCGATTAAGGAAGCGACTGCAAGAAAAACAAGATCAGTATAACGCCTACAGATGACGCCGTCAAATATCCTGACATATTAAACATTGCAAAGGAGCGAGTAACTACAACCAAACAAAGCCTTACCGCCGAAACCCTAGAAACACAAACACCATAAAATCAAAATCCAAAANTTACTTTCTCATATAGATACAAATATATTACAACATTCAACCCAAAACAATCATAGCACACGCCTCACAAAAGCAAAACAAACCCAGAAATTGCACCAACAACAAAGACAGATCACACGAACAAAGCAACAAACACATACACCGTATCGCAAAAACATGGAACCGCGGGTTATAACTACACACACTCTCACAGGCAACGAACGCCACATACGAGCAGGGACACCAAGAACACATAAGAACAAACGAAGCTGGGCACGAACACCGAAAACCCTGATACCAAACCCACATACAAGACAAAGAAAACAAAAGGCGAGAAAGAAAGAACAAACCTCGCAAATGACAATCGTGGATGAACGAACACCGGCGCAACCACACTCCTTTCCTCCGCAGAAATTGAAGAAGAAAGCTGTTCAAGAAGCGAAAATGGAAGTTTTTTCTTGCATGTATGCATAAGAGAGACACAAACCGCTTATTTATACTACCAATCTCACACTCNCGCGTTCCCTCACTCGCGCGTGCGCCCACGTTCTGCACCCTACACCCCATGATCGGTTCAATTCCCAAAACTTATACTGTCCAAAGGACAAACCCAGCCGTTTTTCCATATTTTTTAACCACAAAAATAGCCAAGTACACCACTTCCCGATAAAGGCACCAGCTAAAGCCTATACGGCTATACCCATAAAAATTCAAATATCCCACATAAAGCACAACACCATTTCATATCCTATACAACGTATTTATAACTTATCATTCACATTTATCACCATTAAACACCACATTCATATCAACAAAGACAAACGGCACCTTTTTTATCGCTATTCTTCTAAGTCCCTCTAAGTGTTGTCGCCAGCAACACTTGGGGGGCACCCAAATTTTTTCTAAGTCCCTCTAAGTGTTGCTGCCAATAACACTTGGGGGGCACCCAAATTTTTTCTAAGTCCCTCTAAGTGTTGTCTCCAGCAACACTTGGGGGGCACCCAAAATTTTTTCTAAGTCCCTCTAAGTGTTGCTGCCAACAACACTTGGGGGGCACCCAAATTTTTTCTAAGTCCCTCTAAGTGTTGTCGCCAGCAACACTTGGGGGTACCTAAAATTTTTCTAAGTCCCTCTAAGTGTTGCTGCCAACAACACTTGGGGGGCACCCAAATTTTTTCTAAGTCCCTCTAAGTATTGTCGCCAGCAACACTTGGGGGGCACCCAAATTTTTTCTAAATCCCTCTAAGTGTTGCCGCCAGCAACACTTGAGGGCACCCAAATTTGTTCAAAGTCCCTCTACGTGTTGCCGCCAACAACACTTGGGGGGCCCCAAAATCCCAAAATTTTCTAAGTCCCTCTAAGTGTTGTCGCCAGCAACACTTGGGGGGCACCAAATTTTTTTCTAAATTCCTAAGTATCGACAACAATAACACTTGGGAACATTTAGAACTACATTTTCGCCTATCAAATACGCAGCGAGTATGAACCCCTTCTTAATGTCGCGACCGCTAACCCCAAGAAGGCTAACGCTCGCGACACTAGGGTGGCACCAGGGTTCATACTCTTCACAAAAATACATAGTACGCAAAAGCAAAAAAGACAAAACAAAAGAAAAGAAAGTCTATTTTATTCAAAACATTTTGGGAAATTTTACAGAATACTGCCAGCTCATACATAGACAACAATCATGATTCGGAATCAGACTCAGGTGCAGGCGCCTCCCCAACCGCGTTGTAAACCTCTTGCACAGGAATCCTCTCAAGCTCTCGAGCTAATCTCTCAAGCTCCTCCATCGACCGTCCTATCCCATCAACAAGGTCGCCCAGCCTCCGGTTCCCTGCAGAGACATTCCTCAGGCCTTCCCGCATGCTCTCCTCTAACTCCTCCAACGCCCTCAAGTCGCTTTCCAACTTTTCCTCTACAGGATCACGAACGGCCCCCTCTTGATCAACATCGTCGCCAGCCATATTCTGCTCACCAATGTCTCCACACGGCATTCCCTCCTGGACGGCGACGTCACGAACTTCTTTAGCCTGGCCCAAATTTTGCTCTGACGACATACCTGCAAATGAAATAGAAAAGACAACAACAAACCACAAGCGAAAGAGAGAAAAGATGAAGAAAATATGAGAAAGCAAACTACCTTTTATAGGCGAAGGAAAAGAAAGAGAAAAGTCGAAACACAACCCCCGAGAGAGCACTAAAGGAGCTTCGAAAAGACGCATCTCCAAGATTGGTCAAAAGCAAGAACGCGCCTCGAGACGCCTACACAAACACACCTGCAACAAGCTAAAGATATACATACAAACATATACATACACCTACGTATGCATATACCCAGAACAAAACAACGTAAACACAGCAAACCCTTAGCAGATAAAAGGTCCATACGAACTTCAAAAAATAAAATTGTCCGAGAAAACAAATTCGCATTTAGTTCGTTACAAATACTGAAAACATCAAATAAAATCCTTAAATTTTTTCGGCCAATCCTCATGGGAATTCCGGCCCTATGTTCCTGATCATCCTTAGCTCGATCTCCCTTTCTCGTGCATCCTGCAACGCCTCTTGAAGCTCTTCTATCCTCACTTCCAGTTCGTCCGACCGCCTAATCCATCGCTGGATGCGTTCTTCGAGAGCCCTCACCCGGCGGACAAGGGACTCCTCCCTCCTCCGCAGCTCGGCGATCTCCCTAGCTTGATCAGCGTTCGAACTCCCGTGTGAAGACATTGGCTGCAAAAAAGAAAAATACTTTAGAAATCGACACAAAAAGAAATAAAGGAGATGAAGACCACGAAGAGATCGCCATACCTCTCAAATAATTTTTTAAGAAGGATGAGGAAGAAGCTGTAAATCTGTGTAGAAGAAATGATCAACGCATGCATCCTTTATATAGACAGGCGCTGGGAAAACGAAAGGGTGGTCAAAGGTGTTATCGAAAAACAGCTGCAATTCAAATCGACATGTATTCCCTAGGAGCATTAAAAACAATCATTTTTCGAGGCAACGACGTTTGACTAACTCAAAGAAAAGTTTTTCTCCTCAGTGAACATCGACGTACCCAAAAAAGAAAAATGCCAAGCAAAGTCTTCCTCTCCCTGACCGCTAAAGCGGCCAAAGAGAGTGGGGGCAATGATAAGTACCCCTCCCTCGAGGGTAGCCAATCGCAAAGCCAAAAATGTCGCATGAACTCACCACGGCGTTGCCAAGTTAGCACTAGCAACACCAAGCGACAGAACTATCTCGAGCGACCAATACGCGCGAGCGACGCCATGATCGGCCTAGCGGGGACACGCACATGCTCCACACCCAATGAGCGCACACACGAAGACCCAGTGAAATATACTTAGTCAAGAAGTGAATGATTACAAAGTTAAAATATTGAGGCCTCCTGTCAACCCATGGGTGACAACATCAAAAGAAGTCACATCCAACAATCAAAACCCCATCGACCTCCTGGAAGCAACAGTAAGCCTCGCGAGGACCGGCTAGGGCTGAGCATTCGGTCGGTTTGGTTAAAAACTGAACCGAACCGAAATAACCGAAAATCGAATTAGCTTTTTTTTTGACAACTGAACCGAAACGAAGTTATTTATAAACCGACCGAAAAACCGAACGGAATTATTTCAGTTTATTCGGTTCGATTTATTAAAACCGAAATTTTAAAAAAGATGTAATAGAGTTTTTAGTTAATTTAAAGAAGCTGAACTCTCAAGCATCCACAATGCAACTGGTATGTGCAAACGAGCCTGTGGAAAATGAGGCTACTGTAAAGTTATTTCTGTAAAGCATAATGTAACGTAATATGTAATAGAGGTAATATAACTCAACTAGGATAGGAAACAGGCAAATAATATTAAACCTATGAAGCACAGGAATCCTGAAGTTGAATACAGGA
>PHNY01044353.1:10121-22866 GCA_003724115.2 Anethum foeniculum
AATTACTAGTGACTATTAATATATCAAATCAAATTAATTTATTTTTTTCTAAAATTTTTGTCATATCACTAATATATATATATATATCTTGACATCCGTACGGTTAGATCATTGAAAAATATTTTTTTTAATCGAAACACCAATCTCGGACTAAACACTAGTTAGAAGTACTAGTCAAATCACTAGTTGACTATTAAAATATCAAATCAAATAAATTTATTTTTTTCTACAATTTTTGTCATACCACTAAAATATATATATCTTGATATCCGTACGGTTGGATCGTTGAGAAATATTTTTTAAAAAATCAAAACACCAATCATCCGGGATTAAACACTGATTAGTAGTAATAGTCAAATCAATAGTTGACTATTAAAATATCAAACCAAATTAATTTATTTTTTCTAAAATTTTTGTCATATCACTAAAATATATACATATCTTCACATCTGTACGGTTGGATCGTTGAGAAATATTTTTGAAAGTATCGAAACATCAATCGGAGACTAAACACTGGTTAGAAGTACTAGTCAAATCACTAGTTGACTATTAAAATATCAAACCAAGTTAATTTATTTTATTCTAAAACTTTTGTCATATCACTAATATGTGTATATCTTAACATCCATATGGTTGGATCGTTGAATAATATTTTTTAAAAAATTGAAACACCAATTCGAGATTAAACACTTGTAAGAAGTACTAGTCAAAAGTGACTCTTGAAATATCAAATCAAATTAATATATATATTTTTAAATTTTTTGTCATATCACTAAAATATATATATATCTTGACATCCATACGGTTGAATCGTTAAAAAATATTTTTTAAAAAATCAGAAAAATATTTGCAATAATTCAAAATATAAAATCATATTTGTTTATTTCTTTTTCGAGTTTTATTGAGCCGAGCTCGAGCCAATCTCAAGCTGAACATGCCAAAAGCTCGACTCGAACTCATTTTCTTAACGAACACGTTTTTGTGTTCGAGCCCTTAACAAGCCGAGCTGAACCGAGCGCATAAATACGAGATGCATAATACAATGTAATACGAGACGAAAAGATTAAATTTATTTGGTTTGAGATTATTATAGTCATTTAACTGTTACACCTAAATAGCGCATAGTCCAATATTGTTATATCAAGTTTTTTATAATAATTAATAATCCTACCGTATGAGTACCAAAATTTATATATTTAACTAATATTCCAAATAATTTAGAAAGAAGTAAATTTATTTGATTTGAGATTATAATAGTCAAGTGTTTGTGGTACTTCTAAATAGCACATAGTCCTAGATTATTATTTAAAGTTTTTAAAAAATATTCCTTGACGATCCAAATATATAGATATCAAGATTTATATATGTGATTGATATTCCAAAATAATTCAGAGAAAAATAAGTTTATTTATTTTTAAAATTATAGCCGTTAACTAGTGATTTGACTAATATTTCTCAATTAATTTTTAGTCTCGAATTTATTTAAATTTAGTCACGTGAAAAAATAAAAAAAATTCAAATTTATTTTACATGACTTTATAAGAAAAATCTTGTAAAACTACGACTCCCCAAAACTAAGAGTAGATTTCATTCCGGTTAAATTAATAATATTTTGAAATAAAATTTTCAGTTATTCATCCCTGGTATTTCAAATATATTTTTAAAAATAAATTAATTTATTTTGAGATTATTGTAATTTATTAATGATTTGAATTTGTAATCTGTAATCTCTAATCCAAGATTGGTATTTTAATTTTTATAAATATATTTTTGTTAATTATCCAACCATTTGATATCAATAAAATAATATTATTGCTGATATGGTTGCTTAAACAAAGATAGATCCCCAAATTTATACAGACATCATTTCACTAACCTAATTTCGCTTCATCTCCATCTTCGTTTCACATTTCTTCCGATTAATATCAAATCGAATCAATTTGTTCATCTTAGTACGGAATGTGCGAGCCCTAATTGATGTTCATCTTCCTCACTCTCGCTCTCTTTCTCTCCCTCTTCCTTTCCCTTCGTCTTTCGGGCGGTGCTCACCATCACAAGTTGGGATGCGACTAGACTTTGTGGTTCGATAATCAATCCGAGCTACAAACAAGTGCTGCTACCCATACATTAAAAACCGTTCAAGACTTATGGTGGTATATACTACATACATATATTCACCCCCTCCAACTATTTGATCTTGACTTTCAACTTATTTATTTTAATTTTAAGTATTAGGTTTTATGTACTTTTTGTTTTTTAGATTTTACAAAATATCTGTGTATGTATATGTCTACTCTGTGTATGTTATTGGGTTTTTGTTCAATTAATTTTCAAGAATTTATTTTAGTTTCCAAGAGTAGGGTTGTTAGAATCTTGGTTTGATTTTGTTTAAGTTGGTATTTGATATTCAATGGCAAGTTTATATAGGATTTATTTGTGAGATCTGCTAGTTTTATAATCTTTTTGCTAAGCTGCTACTTTAATTGTTAATCATAAGAGGTGGAATGCCTTCCGCCTCTAATTCATCTCAGAACTATGGCTTTGTAGAATGTAATGCTAGCTTCTTTAATACTTGAGATATGAGTTAGTTGCCTGGCCAGTTCACCTCTAATTCAGTTGGTGATTTTACATGATTGTTGAAGTATCTGGATATGGGTAGGTGAAAAGGACGGGACTCACTCAATTACTGCCGGGATATCTTGGCACGGTCGATAGGGGGGATAATGCTACTTTTAAGTCCCAAAACACTTAAAACCTTTTAGCAATTCTAAATAAGAAGATGATGCTATACTATTAACTGTACAAAGCACCCAGGAGCTTTTAAACATAACTAATATATCTTTGCGCTGTGATTTTTTGCTTTCTCCACAAATCTGAACACTGTCACCTGATGCCCTGTGCTGTTTGACTAGTTACGTGCTAATTATATTTATTTTATTTTTGAGTCGCTATTGCTACATTTGCTCACTGATATATGATTCTCATAAACTATTCAGGAGCTTTCTATAATCATTGCAAAAGGAAGAGATGACTCTATTTGGTGCTATCCAGTTGTTGAAACTAAACACAGGCAAGCCAATAGACGTAGCTCTAAGCATGTAGGCGTTCATATACTTATGATAGGTAATCTTATATAGTACGATGCCAAATTTGACCTTGACTGTCTAGGATTCCCACTAATAACAACTAGTAATTATGTAAAAATTTACAATTTTTAGTCCCCTGTTTAATTTAAATACCAAATGTCAGTCAGTGACTTAGTAGGTGTATATGAACTGAGAAAATAAGAGTTGTTTTATCTTGTTAGAAGCGCTAATTTGTTTAATATACATACATGCATTAGTTAAATTCATTGTATGCAAGGCAACATGTTAGAGGCCCTAATTTCTACTGGTTATGCCTAAAGCGACTCTTTTGTTCCACTTTTGCAGCAAAATCAATGACGCGCATCAAATAGTCAAAAAGGAAGGGTTCTCAGAACTTCCACTATAGTAGCAGGGCAATAGAGAAAAGAGTTATCCAGAGACACATAGAAAAGAGTCATCCAGAGACATGGAAATGATTCATGATGCTTTGAGGTCTGATCATGCTCCTGCCTATTCAAATTTCTGCATGGTACTATACATGGAGAATCAATAACCGGCATTGATCAGTTTCCTGGGTATGTATATTCATGTGCAATGGGAAAACCAAGGCAGAGTCTTATCATTGTTTTACTATTTTGGAATTTAAATGGACTGGATTGGCACTGGATTTATGTAAACTATGATATTTTTAAATATTGATTTGTTTAATTACGTGGATGATTGCTTGTTATAAAGTTTTATATTTGAATTTTCTGTTGAATGGTGCTATGATCGTATGTAGATTGGAATGTGTGATTATGAGAGTTTTATGATTTAATTTGGAAGCCAAAAAAGGTCGGGTTCCAAAAGCAGCAAAATGGTGCTTCCGGATAAACAACTTATGACGAAAATTTGGGTTATTTGCGACGATTGTTCATCATTTTTTTAATAATTTATTTTTGTAATTAATTCTGGCTAGATTATGCAGGTGGACCCCTTTGTTAACTTTCGACATTTTTTCCGTCGTAAGAAATTAAATTTGCGACGAAATTTTGAACTTGTGACAAATGTGTACTTGTAATGAAATTTGGAACTTGTGACGAATGTGTAGTTGTGAAGAAATTTGTATTTATGATGAAATTTGTGTTTGTGACGAAATTCTGAACTTAAGACTTGAGCAAAAATGACAAAATTTTTCCGTCGCAATTGGACCATTTACGACGATTTTAGTGTAAAAATTCCGTCGCAATTGGCCAAATTTGTTGTAGTGTTTGTTAAACCTTGACCATATTCTGTGTGTAGTATTGGAAAACTAATCACAAATATGTGTTGCTTCAAATATAGTTCTCACTAAAATTGGTGACACTAGAAGCCAAAAAGATGAAATAGTATATACTAGAGTACCCCTCGGAAGTCTAGGATTACCATGATCCTTCTAATCATGACCCTAATATGTCAGGAGAGTGTCATGATAGTTTCTCCTAATTCCCCATTGTACCTCTAATTCCTGAGTTGAAGTTGTACACCATTCTCGTAGCAAGTTTTTATTGAACTCTCCAAACTTTTTTTTATATGTTCTAAGCTTCTTTCGAGAGTTGAGATCTATCTTTTGGCTCCAAATCCTATACTAGAAACTAGCAGACTTTTGTACATAGGGTTAAAACCCCTGTAGTTCGCATCAAGATGCTCAACCTATGCAATTTTGAGAAACATAACAAAAGTAAACAATAGTTAGGTAGAGTAACTATATATATACATATTAGAACTGACTCTTCTACTTTGGATTTGTAAAAAAAATATCAATCAAGCTTATAAGATTAAGTACATAATATATATAATCACTATCGTATTTTATGCATTTAACTCATACGTGGGAATCCGTTAGATAATCCATTAAGGTAACATGATGGCCTATTCTTGCACCTCATTATCAGACTTCGGTGTAAATTGTCTAATGATACTTCAATAAGAATCCATTCATTCTCAAAGTATCTTTAATAATTCTTCGAAAATCGGTTACACGATTCATGACAAGTGTGGATAATGGATTTCTAGCAGCCATCTAGATTAGATTTCTATGCACGTACACATGATTGTTTAATTAAATTCCAAAAAATGTTAACATGTAGCGAAAATTATAATATTTTTGTAATTAAACCCCACTGGGAATATAAATTATAAATCTAAATTTAATTAGCGCTTGTAGGCTTCCATCATAGTCTTTTGCTCCTCATGCATTCATTAATACATCAATTGTCCTGTCATTTTTGTCAATTGCATAGAACATGACATAACACTTACTCTATTTAACAAACACACAATGATAAGTTAGAAAGTACATGCATCAGTTAACAATGCAAAATAAATAGAATAGAAGATAAATCATACTGACCACGTCCCTCAAAATATTGAGAAGATGCTTAAGGCTCAATCTAACCATGGCAGTTTCGCGAAAAGCTTGTCGTGATAACACCCAATACAAATATATCGTAGAATATTTCCAAATATTGTTAGTTCCACACAAGTTGGCTTTGCATCTCTAGCTTCTCGTAAAACTGCTAGGGTTAGATTGAGCACCAAGCACCTTGTCAATATTTTGATGGAGGTGGTCAGTATTACTATTATCTTCTTTTCTATTTATTTGCTTTATTAATCTATAATTTTTGTATGTACTTTCTAATTTATCATTATGTTTGTTAATTAGAGTAAATGGTCTTTCATGTTTTTTGCAATTGCCACAAAATTTAGCATCATTGATGTCCTGTGAATCCACCAGTAGCAACAGACTATGATAAAACCCTACCAGGGGTAATTAAATACATACAATATTGGTCATATATATTATGTATTCTACCTTATAAGCTTTATTGATATTTTCTTTTACAAAATTAAATTACATAAGTTAGTTGTAATATATGTATATATATAAAGTTACTCCACCTAAATATAATTTACTCATGTTATGTTTTTCAAGATTGCATGAGTTGTGGACTACAGTGGTGTTACCACTTTGTACAAATGTCTACTAGTTTCTAGTATAGTATTTGGAGCCTAGAGATGGATATCAATTCTAGAAAAAAACTTGGAAAATATATGAAACGCTTGGAAAGTTCTATTGAAGCTTGCTGCCGGAATGGTGTAACTTTAATTTAGGAATTAGCAGTTCAACCAGGAATTGGGAAAAACTATCTAGACATTCTACTGACAATGGTTATAATTAGAGGGATTATAAATAATCCTATACGCCCCTGTACTTGGGTATCTACTTGGGCTTGTAATGTCACCAAATTCATATGAATTGTATTTAAAGCGACACATATATGTTACTATGTTTCCAGTACAACAAACATATTCTTGTCAAGGTTTAACAAATAAGAAGATGAAGTTTTAACTTAGTATAGATGCATATATATACATACTTATTTATAGAACAGATAGAAAGTAAAAACTTAAGTTAATAATATATAATATGACAGTCAACTTTAAAAAGTAGCTAAGTTCTAATATATGAACGAGCTAATACCTTGACTGAGCTTTTTGAAGGTGCACTTCTAAATGTTGACATTCTTGGAGAAACTAAAACAACTTTGTAACATTATCTACCTATATATATTCTCATAATTACGAGTTAATAATATGATATACAGTGTTCGAACAAATGCTGAGATATTGGAAGGACATAATTTAAACTAAACTAAACATTGGATCACAACCAAGGACATACATTTAGAAGGACATAAGACACATTATTTTTTATTTCAATTACAAGTTAAATATTGGATATTATTAATTTGGACTTCTTTTTTATTTCTTAAATACACAAGTTTTCATTGTGATAGATCCTCTGTATTTTAATTGCAATTTATAACACGAATTAACCGGCACATTTTTTAATCAGTGAATGATATCACATGAACCCATATTTTCTATTTAGATTGTTTTTCTTACATTTTTAAATCTTTTAAAATATGGACAACTCAATAAAAACTTCTAGACGACACATCCTTGAAATTGATCTGAATGGTTCCCATTATTACCGTGTCTTGTCTATGTTATTTTTCTTCTCCCTTAGGTCATTTGACTCATTTTAAATCTTACACCTTTTAATAGAATTGAGAAAATGAATCCTATACTTATTCTTACTTTTTTTTGTGCCTATAAAAGTACATAATTTTTAAATTCTCTTTACAATATTACTTTTCTAATGATTTAATTATGATAAGAAAATGGCCAATTAGATTGATATATTCTTTTATTTTGGATTAAATTATATATGTTTATTAATTTACTATTGAAAAAAAATATTAAAAAAGTATTTTTAGTTAATATAACTTTTGTGTTGATTTTAATAATTAATATTTCATTGTTGTCAAAAACATTATACCATCATTAAATCTTAGTTTTGTTAATCAAATGACGTTGTTTAGTCTAGTTCACATTTAATACACATCCATGAATTTTAACTATCCACAAAATAGTATTCAAGATTTAACAAATGGGCCCTAAGCATTCTACTACCTAGATAATTCATTATAAAATGAATTTAAAATGGGCTGGTAAACTATATGAACCAACTATAAAATGAATCATCATCTCCAAGAACCTCTCTACTTATTAAAAAATGTTTCATCTAGGTTAAATTTAAAAGATTTCCATTCCTCTATTGTCTTGGACAATCTGTTGTCCCTCCTTGTTAAAGTCTAGTAACTACGCCATAGATGGCTTAGCATTGTTGCCTGAGCAGATGTTACAATACGTATATAACTTTTGACCTATGACATTATGCGTGCTACCAAAGGTATAAAGGCATGTTGTCATAGGGCTTACCAACACACCAACACAGAGGGCCAAACATTTGGCTGCTCCTAATAAGTTAATTATGATATGTTTATGATTTATAAGAGCACAACAACTTATCGAACATGTGTTTGTGAACTCTTATGAGTTGAATTTACAACTTATAAGTTGACAAGTTATATTTTATTAAGGACGTATTTTTTCTTAACTTATTGTGATTTTCCATTTTTTAATTAACTTTATTTTTAAAATATATATTTTAAAATCATAGTTGCTAAAATATTTTTTTATAAATCAATTAGTTTTACGGATAAGTAAATAATCAATTTTTAATATTGGGTTAAATTGAACTTCCCCATTTGATTTCCCTCTCTAATTTTGTCGGGAACTTTCACTTCCCCGCTGTCGAAATGTTAGCCTCCCAACCCAAATCTTAGTCATCCAACCCAATTATTTCAATAGTCCAGCCCATGCCAATTCAATTAGTAAGTCTCCGATTATTTTTCATTCATAAAACTTTAAAAAATATTTACTTTCAGAAACTAATTTACTAATGAAAAATATTTATCATTAGTAAGTCTCCCATTATTTTTAATATTTAATTTAAAAATTAGTAATACTTTCAAAAAATTATTACGGATAAGTAAATAGTTGCTATTGTAAGTCTCCGTATATGTATTTTAATTTTATTGTCATGTTGTAACTCTATTTCAAGATTTTTTTTTGAATTTTGTAACTCTGTGTTTTGGGATGGCTGAGTTGGAAATCACCAGTTCTGAGATGGCTGTGTTTTTTTCTATTTGTGTTTTTCGTGTTGTACTTGATGCTTTTACTGAATTTATTCACAATATTCTTGTTACAGGTTAATTCTAGTTCGGACATTGATGTTTTGTTGCCCTTGCTTGAGTCAAAATATTTCAAGTACATTGAGGTTAGGTATGTACATTTATCGTTATAATTTGGCTCTTAATATTGTCCATCGGGTAAATATATGATACATGCTTACTTAATAACATAGGTTTATAAATTTTATAATTTGGCTCTTAATATTGTCCATCGCCTAAATATATGATATATGCTTACTTAATAACATGGGTTTATAAATTTCATAATGTTATCTATCATTGGTTAGCGTAGAGATACAGTAAATATGAAAATTTTCATAGGACATATCTAGTATTCTATGTGAGGATATTTTTACATATATGCTTATAAATAAATTCATAGACCTTGTTTTTAGTCTGTTTGGTACTTTGGGTTAAGTCTTTCAAGATATGGTCATTTGATATTTTCTGATTCCTCTAGGTTTGTATTGTAGTCAAACATTGAAATTATGATAACATTCCAGCCATTCACTAATGTTAAAATCACGGTACAGATATTTTACTTACATCGGCCTTGAAAATCTAGCTTAGAACTTGGAGAAGATCAAAGTCTCTCATGTTCATAGTTTATTTACATGTTACAATTTGTTCATAATAGTTGTACAAATGTTGCCAATGCTTTAATTTATTTTTTAACCTAATTTATTTATTCACTAGCTTGTCTTTTGCTGATTGGACATGGTGTTTCATTTGGAGCCAGATAATCTAGAACTAGTAATGTTAATCTACAAACTAGTAATGTTAGGATGATGTTTTTATATTTTCAACTTAGTTTCATCCGATAAATTGATCATCTATCTTCTTCGACATGTTACATTTATGGCACCATCATTTGTATCTACGACTGCTAGCTAGATGTTACATTTCTCGCAGACTTCTTTGAGGTCATTGGGACATACTTCTTTATGTGTCTCGAGATTCCGATGCAGAGACAATAAATGATTTTAGCACAGCCGACAACTTTATAGGAAACGACAACATAGATTTGACATTCTTTGATTTAGATACGAACATAGATATGATGCTTACAAGATTTCGTAACTTTACAGAATTGCTTATATTAGTATGTAGTTCTTACACAACTTGATTCATCTTGTTGTAATAATTCACAAGTTTATATTTATTAATTTAAAATGAGTTGTTAATCTAATTATTCATGGAATATTTTCATTTCTATTTTATATTTCAATATTTGTCTATTTATTATTATATTTGTGAAAAAGAAAGGAAAAACAAGGACAAAAAACTATTGAATATGAATTTTAAAAATTATTTATGTGGGCCCCGCATAAATTTAGGCCCCAAATTTGTGGGGCCCACTTTTTTTTAGAAATAAGAACATCTATTGTAACAAAAAAATTGTGTGGCTATAGGATGCTATTCCAAATCTATAGTGGTCTATTGTAATAGTTGAGGCTGGGTTAGCTGAGACATGTTTTGATGTTGCTATAGACACCTATACTAACTACCCAACACAACTCTGGTGTTGTTATTGCCTTTTTTGGCCTATAGCAACATAAAATGGGGTCTCTAGAGACATAGTTTTGGTGTTGCTATATGTCATCTATGGCGTAGTGAGTTCACATCAAATGGACTTGCTTTGTGGCACTTTTCCGGAATCTAGTTGAACTAAGTCAAAGTAGTTAAACTGATTTAAAATATTTTCCGACACACATTATATGACATGGAATTAGTATACATTTATCAATTTAACAATATATTCTTTACTGAATTTTTTTTCTCAACGAAAGTTTGGCAGCGGCTAAAGGCACAAAAATCGAGAAATGTTAAACACTACTTTTACGAGCCAGACTTGCGCAAATTATTTAAAAGAGTGTTTTGCCTAAATATTTTATTTTGAAATATATTGAATATATTTATTAAAGATATATTCAATTTTAAGTGCCAAAAGATCAAAAATAGATTTCATTCCAAAATATCCGTAAATCTTTATTTTTCTAGATAATATCATTTTGAATTCAAACTTAACTATTCATTGGATCTCATAGTCATTTTATAAGGAATATTATGTTTGAGTATATGTCGAGTCAAAACATTTATCTAACTTGTCGAAAAGGACAAATGAATTTTACAGTGGCTCTAGAAGGCAATTTTAACATACAAAAAATCCATAAAAATACTTTCACTTGACTTTTAGACTTGAAACTTGGAATTTATCCTTCATATGTTCATTTCTATCATGTGTTAAGTTTTCGGAAATTTTGGATGACTTTTTTCCGGGACCTCTTAAATTGATACGTAATTGATTTAATGGTCGCTTAGAAGTCATAGAAGGTCAACTCATTTCAAGGTGAAATTTTGATCATATTCCTCTGGGAACATTTCTAGAGAATTTCCAAAATTTCATATTTTTTGGTTTATATCATAAATCGCATTTTTATTCGTCGATATGCGCGTAAGAAAGTTTTATTCTTTTCTAAAATGGTAAAAATGTGTGGGCACTTGTTTCTTTGAAAATTTGAATTCTCCCATCTGTATATGAGGTGTATAGACCAGCTCCCACTTTCCTTTGCTTTATTAATGTATGTTTGCTTAGTTTTTAAGCTAAAATTTCTTACTTTTTGGTTATAAAAGAAAGCCAAACTTACTTCATTTCCTCAATCCTTTTTGAGCCAAAGAAATGCTGAAGAAACTCTCTTAAAAACACCAAACCTATTGCCTTTAAAGTGCAAAAACATTTCTTGAGTGTAAGCCCTTTTTAATTTAGGATTTAACATCATTTTGGCTTGTTTTTCTTCATCATTCTTGCTCATATACACACAACTTTTGGTCACCCTTGTTGAGGTAGCCTCCATACCCTTGTTAGGTCGGGTATAATTGACTGTACAATCCCAAGAAAAGTCAGATCTTGAATATCCTTTTCAGCCATTTTTGGCGACCCTTTTCTTGTGTTTTTGGCTTCGTTAATAGTTTTTTCACTTCATTTCTTCCTAGATCTCAAGGGTTGTAAGTCTAGTCTCTTATATATATATATAGACACACACACATACACAATGATTATATCTTGTGTATATTGTGCTCCTTGTTTTGATTTATCATTTTATATACTTATATTCGCGTTTACATACGTTTTGTCACTAAATACACTTGTTCTTGAAGTTTATTCGTGTAGTGTATGTTTGACAGCTTGTAAGCATATCTAAAATCCTTCGATTCGAAGTTGTGATTCGGATTTTTATAGACCGTATAAACTATCTCTTTATTCATGTTTTAAAAGTGAGCGATCTTGTTTATACCTCGAGGGATTATACTTGACTTATATTTTGAATCAATTGAAAGTTTATTATCTTGTCTTGTTTCACTTAGTCCTTGATTTAATCTTGATTTTAAAATCAAACGCATGGACTTTATGAAAGAAGACTGTTTAGAATTAGTTTCTCACGAAACGAAGTTCCTTATATTCGGCCCCTTTGCTCTTATTTTTGGCCGGATTATGATATATATATATGTGTGTGTGTGTGTATGTATGTATGTGTGTGTACATGGGTATATATTCTTGTCTTTTACTTACTTGTTTGTTTATTTAGTTGATCGTGTGTTTAGATTAGTCCGAACATGTGCGTTTAGTTTAATGCGTAATAGCATGGCGAAAACCGAATATATAATAGTGTTGCGTGTTTAAATACTTGTTCGTGTGTGTTGCATTCATGTTTACTTTCTTGTCTTGCATGCTAGTGTGAAGAATCCTACTTGTGATTTTTCTCGACCTTTTTTATATTTTCCAAAACATCTTTAACGCATATTACCGTGACGAAAGCCAAACTTTATATATATTGAATATATGGTTGCTTGTAGCTTGTATTCTTTTCTTTGCAGTGAGGTGAGGTGAAGTAAGGTTATCCTTGTTCTAAGACCCAAGTCTTAGGCGTACTAACAGGGAGTTAGTAGCCTTTGTACCGTGAGGAAAAGGAAAGACCCAAGACCTAAGACCTAAGATCCGAGACCGGTAAAGAAGAATAAGTACATAGTCTACCAAAG
>PHNY01044359.1:20567-31212 GCA_003724115.2 Anethum foeniculum
GCTAATAGATTGCGCAAACCTGAAACAAACTAAAGTCATTAATCTAGAATTAATTAGTTAGCGTAGAAATAGAAAAACAATAATTAGCTGAAGAATTAATTACCAAGAGAAAAGATCAAACACATGGTGCGTATTCCTGCAAGTAGTAAAAAGTAAACATGAACAGCACTCAGGCATAATGACAGGACATCCCGTTCTATGGCTATAAAATTTCAAGATATTGCTAATATAATACACTGGTTTACAAATTCATGATCTAGGTGAAGAAAAAAATTGGGTCATTTAAAATATGCAAATTCGAAGTGCATATTATGCCTCTCTCACTAACATGAACTTTGTGTAAAATGTAACACACCTTACAATTCTAATGCAACCGCAATCATGATTAAAATATCTGAAACTAACATAAACTTCATGTACATATCAGCATAAAACCGACCAGGAATGAAAAGGTTGCGAGAAATCTTAGATGGCACATCATTGAACAGCTGGAGCGCGGAGAGGGAAAGCTACACAATAATGACGAATTGAACTGCTAACTCACAAGATAGATAAAAAGCAGTGTTATGTATACATGTACAATTTATGCTCACAGAAGGGTAAAGATTCAAGAAGACGCTATATGCTAATCATGTTGGTAAATACACATATCCTCACCTTCTCCATGTGGGTATGTAACCGATAATTATTTGCGTAATAGGCGAGAACTGAGGAGATAATCAGAGATTGTACAGGGGGAGACGGAAAGTGATAGATATACAGTTACACTTACACCAAGGAGCGGGGTCAAATTTGTAATTTAATCAGTATAAAATCATTCACAAAGTAGTATGTGTATTTTGTATATAACCTCTTAGACTATTAAAAAATTTGGTAACTTCAAATAGTATTCTCTGTAACTTGGAGGAAAATAGTGACAGTAAACGGAAACAACAAACTCAAGGACTGTCACATGTTCTAGGAAAAGAGTTGTGCATTTGTACCTACATTACAAAAGAATATAGTGTAGTGCTATCTTCAATCTACAAATTAATCATGTAACAATAATCACATAGAAGTACATTAACAAACTCTTAATAATGACTTATTTGCAATCTAGATCAGATAAGGGAAAAAAGAGCACGAAGGACCACGAGCAGTAGAGATACAAACACACCCATCAATGAAAAGGTCGATGAAAAATTACTAAATCAAGGGGTACAAAACCTTAAGTATCTACAAATTTGTAGTACATATGATGCCTCTCTCCTCTAACATGAATTCTGAATGACCTTTAATACACGTTGAAATTCTAATGCCCCCACAAACATGATAAAAATGGCCGAAATTCACACAAACCTCATGTAAGTATTAACATAAACCCGACCAGAGAATGAAAAGGTCACGGTAAAATCTTAGGTGACATATCATCAAACAGTTGGAGACGGGTTTTTAATTGTGTAATAGATGAGGACTGAGGAGAGATTATACTGGAGGAGGCAGAAGTTGAATAAACAAAGAATGAAAAATATATGTACAGGCTTAATCAGCATGATCCTACCCCATGTTCCAAACATGATACATCTGGCGAGATTCCTTGATATTTGAGACATCCAATGAGATTCTGAAATGTAAGGGTATAAAAATCAACCGCGTGGCAGTTTTTGTGATGGCTGTATAGTTGTGCGAGAGGTGAAAGGTTAGAATGTGCGAAAAGAGTTAAACGCCGAATACATAACAGCAGAGCAGATAATAGGGTTAAATTTGTAATTTCAGCTGGAATAAAATCATTCACGAAGTAGCATGTTGCTGTATTAGATATATAATAGATGAGAATCAAAGAAAAACTGGTATGACTGCACACATGACGCTTCACCCAATCATGCTTAAAATAAGGTTGACAAAATCCGACACGAACACGGCCCGTAACTCAAAATTGCCACACCCAACTTGAACCAGTGCATAAAATAAATTTGGAAGTTCAAACCTAAATATGCAGATTTTATTGTCAGTATTACAAATGTACGTTTAGGAAAAAATTGAAAATAGTCCATACTGATTTACACAAACAATTACAGAGTAAAAACATCTACATTATATTGTTTCACATATTGTACAGAAAAACCACAGGAATATGTTGATTATGTGTTATTGTTTGGACGAGTAAAAGAGAAAGTATAATAATGTTGTACCTTAAAGAGAAGCAGGGTTGTTCAAGCAAAAGAAGGTAGTTACGGCTGATTCGCAAAAATGTTCATTTTTGTTCACTTTGGGAAATTTACCGCTTGGATTCAGCCACATCTCCGGCTCATTAGTAAATTGATGTAAAAATTACGTTAAAGTTCGGAGCGTCTCCAAATTCATTCTCATTTTGAAAACATTATTCTTCTTCTTTTTCAATATTTATGCCATTGAAATTGTACACAATTACAAGTTATATCTAAAACTAAAAATATCTATTAGCAAATAAATTATCAAATTATAATATTTACATATCCTGAAAAAAAATGCGTAATAAAAACTCATATCAACAACAAAAATGAAAAAATATATATATAGAAAGACACCAAAATAATGTATTTATTAGAGTTGGCTTTCGGTATTTACATCAAAATATTGCAAAAAAGTATACTTAAAGAATTGGTTGGAGATGGTCTAAATGACGAAATTCACTCAATTAAAATTGCAATAATAAAATGAATTTTTTTTTGACTAATCACGTGAATCAAAAAATTCAAATTTCCAATAAATAATTTTTGAAAATCGTGGAAACAAATATTTAAAATTTTTAAAACCGAATTTAAAATAGTTTTTGGAACTCGAATGATCAAACAAATATTAACGATTCGAACAGCATATAGAATTGAAAAGATAAAATATATTTAATTACTAAGATGAGTAAACATAATTTGTACCTCGAATATCGTAACTAAAATACTAATGAAATTCGTAAACCAATTGCTAAATTTCTTGCCCGCGATCTACGTACAAAATTATAATTTATAAATTCTTATTATTAATTTCAAAACTTGAAAAACATATTATATACATCAAAACACGGGGTTGTCCTGTAGGATTTGAACAAATATTCCATGATCAATGATATATATTATATATATTCCAAAATCGTGTATAGTGTCAATTGTGTATAGTGTCAAGTTTACCAAATCAAGCGAACTTGGATAAAAGACGATGACACAAGGTTTGGGCTTATAAGGGACAACCTGATTTGGCATGTTGTGAATTTGGGTTAGTTGGATCGGTTAATGGCTTGGTTTGGATTTCATCGGCTACATGTTAATTGTAAAAATACGTTCAATTCGAGGTAAGTCCCGCTTGAATAAAGTCACATGTTAAGATATTGCCTCGAATTTATCGCACACACTTTTTTATGAATCATGCACTACATACATCTTACCCTCTCCGAATGCCGTTTTAGCGATAAAAAGGTGTGTGCGATAAATTCGAGACAATATCTCAACCTGCGACTTTATTCAAGTGGGACTTACCTCGAATTGAACGTATTTTTATAATTAACATGTAGCCGATGAAATCCAAACCAAGCCATTAACCGATCCGACTAACCCAAATTCACAACATGCCAAATCGCGTTGTCCCTAATAAGCCCAAACCTTGTGTCATCGTCTTTTATCAAAGTCCGCTTGATCATGTAAACCTGACACTGTGACACTGTACACAATTGACACTATACACGATTTTGGAAAATAAATAAATATATATCATTGATCATGGTACTATAAAACAATTAAAGAAGGTAATTTTATGTTGATCTTTATAATAAATATTTGACTATTTAACTGAACGTATATAAAAGGCACATGAATTCATAATAAGAGTATATTATAAACTTAAATATATATACCATCATCAATTTTTTTCCAAACAAAAGAATATACATGACACATCACAGGACACAAAACATATTGCATAACTCAATTAATATAGCTATGAACTTATTATAGTCGGGTATATCAGAAGCAGAGTAGTTATCAATTAAAATAAAATAATTAATCAATATAATTTAAAGTTAAAGTAACAAACAAATCACTACATAACACAAAGGGCTGTAAATCTTGTAAGACATTATTACGCACAGCAGGAGTCATCAAAATTGAATCAGCCACTATACCAATATTAGAAAAAATAAAATAAAAACGTAAACTAAACCATGTACAATTATTATAATATTAAAACTTTGAGTTTAAATTTCTTTACTAATTAAGTTCATAGTATCACAATATGTACATTCAAAGGCAAAGGATTATATAAATAAAATAATATAACAATGCATTGAGTGTAAATCATATTTAACAATTAGACGTCTTAGATCGATCGAGAAGACAACTTTACTTATTAATCTTTCTCGCACTTATTCCTTTGCTTCATTTACAGTAGAGAGGCTCTTTGTAAAACTTTAAAGGGTTTTATTGTAAAAGACATGCACTGTTTGTATCTAAATATATAGACTCGATTCTCCGGTAAAAATTCACATAATTAATTAAACACATGTTATTAAACCTAGTCCGTTTTTAATTAGTAAACACAATTTATCATCATCATCATCATCATCATCATCATCATCATCATCATCATCATCATCATCATCATCATCATCATCATCATCATCATCATCATCATCATCAAAAATATATAAAATCTTGTATATTCCCCCTTAAAAAAGGATTCCGTCCACAGAATGTAACGAAACTAAATAATCATACCTGAATCGAATAACTGCGGATATTTCCCATGAATTGATTCTTCTAATTTTCAAGTAGCCTCTTCTTCAGAATGATTTTTTCACAAAATTTCACAAATGGAATAGTGTTTTTCCTCTAAACTCGCTCCTTTCGAGTTAAGATAGCCTCCACTTCCTCCTTACAAGAAAAATCCTCACATATCTTATGCAATGGATAGTGCAATGGATAATATTTATAGCCCGTCAAAATCGACACATGAAACACATTATGCACATGAAAAAACTGTGGTGACAACGCAACTCTATAAGACACTTCCCCCACTTTCTCCATAACATCAAAAGGTTATCTCGGACTAAGCTTTCCTTTTATACCAAAACGCTCCGCACCTTTACAAGGTGACACCTTCAAGAAAACATGATTACCCGGCTCAAACCCACCAAACTTCCTATGTTGATATGCATAACTCTTTTGACGTGATCGAGCTTCCTTCAAATTTTCTTTAATTTTCTCTACCTTCTCTTTAGTGATTCGAACCATCTCTGGCCCTTCAATAATTCTCTCAGCCACCTCGTCCCAACAAGATGGAGCCTTACACCTCCTACCATACAAAGCCTCAAATAGTGACATATCAATACTCACGTGCTAACTATTATTATACGCAAACTCAACAAGATACAAGTATTTATCCTAGTCACATGTCCATTCCAAAACACAAGTGTGCAACATATCCTCCAATGTCAGAATCGTTTCAGAATCGTCCTCTCTGATTGTCCATCAGTTTGCGAATGGTAAGCTGTACTAAAATTAAGCCTCGTAGCCCAAGCTTGCTAGAACCCCTTCCAAAAACGCGACGTAAATCTCATATCTCTGTCATAAACTATCGACATGGGCACACCATGTAGTCTAACAATATCACGCCAAAAATCTCTACTAACTCATGAACATGAGTGGTCTCTTTAATAGGCAATAAGTGAGCAGACTTAGTAAGTCTATCAACCACCACCCATATGACATCGTTCTTCCTGAAAGTTCTTGGTAAATGAGTCATAAAATCTATAGTAATGATTTCCCACTTCCAAAATGGAATATGAAGCTGTTGCAACAGTCCACTATGCCTCTAATGGTCAATATTCACCTGTTGATATGTAATTTCCCAACAAATTCTGCTTTGTCTCCCTTCATTCCACTCCACCAAAGTACTTTTTCAAATCTCTATAAATCTTCGTGGAACCTGGATGAATAGAAAATGAAGAGTTGTGAGCCTCTTTCAGAATTTCTTCATGAATTGTCGGATCTGCGGGAACACACAATTTACCACCCAACCGTATCAGACCCTCATCATCAACACGAAAATATTTTTCCTTACCCCCTACCACCTCAGATGTAATAACGTCCAAATCTGTATTATTCTTCTGAGCTTCTTTAACCCTTGAAATAAGATTTAGTTCCATTTTCAAACTTGCAATGCTACCACCTGATCCTTTAACATACAACTTAACACCCAAGAGCTCCAAATCCGAAATAAGGTGCGGCTGAGTAATGAGAGATGCAACACTGCCTAAGTTGTCCTTACTAAGAGTGTCTGCCACTACATTCGCCTTTCCTGGATGGCATTGAATATTAGCAACATAATACTTATGAAGTTCAAGCCACCTTTGCTGCCTCATTTTGAGCTTCTTCTGAGTAAAGATCTATATGAGACTCTTGTGATCAATGAAGATATCACAAGTCTCTCCATACAGCCATACAGATAGTGATATGATGCTAAATCCAAATTTATTCTCATTTTAAAAATATCATTCTTCTTCTTTTCCAATATTTATGCCATTAAAATTGTACTAAATTACAAGTGATATCTAAAACTAAAATATCTATTAGCAAATAAATTATCAAATTATAATATTTACATATCTTGAAAAAAATATTTGTCGTAATAAAAACTCATATCAACAACTAAAATGAAAACAAAAATCTATTCTATATATAATATGAATTACAACTGGATGCCACTCATTTCTTATTCAAAGGAAAAAAAATGAGAAATTGATGTTGACATGGTGGATTGAACCACTATGCTCTTCAACTAAATATGTTATTCATACCAGCTAAGCTACACATGATTTAAAATTCCTACCTCGCCAGACAAAATTATGGCACAAACAAGAACAGCCGGAGCAATAAAATTCGACCTACTTCCAAATCTTGGACAAATATTTTCTAGACAAATTTAAACAGTAAATGTGCCAGTGGGATCACCTAGGCAATGGAAGGGGCCAAAAACTCATCCAAATCAGATATATTCCTAATCGATTTTAATTAATCAAGTGCAGAAAAATCCTCAATACTAGTCGGTACTCTTTTGGTATGAATAGAAAAAGTAAATATGGAATTAAGTTTAAGAACAACATTCAATACCAGGGAGGTAAGAGTAGTCTTCTTATCAGATACAAATAAAACAAAAGAACCCATCTTATAAACATGCCTTTTGCATAAAACTCCTTAACGGCCTAGAATAGCAAACTCTAGGCAGATGAACCAAAAGCGACTCAAACCCTAATATCAAAATAACTTAACAGGAGCACTGTTAAAGTAAGTCTTACCACCAAATGGTTTCCCAGTCACAAGCTTCTTGTTTTTGATATCTTTTGATAAAAAGCAGGCCTGAAAGGCATCACAAATCGGAATCTCCACATTTTGATTACTAACAAACACAAAATCTGTAAGATACAACTCAGCAAAGGCAAATGAGTTTATCTTTGTCAAACGCAACAAGACAATAAGATAGATTTAAAGATGCCATACAAACATCTCATTAAATCAATTATTTAATTTTTACAATCTTAAATCAATAACCATGTTATATAACTCTATCTAAAGTGATGCATACCTGAAATTGTTTATATTTTTCTTCGAGACCTTCCTGGAGGTATATAAATCTCATCCATATTGAGAACATCAATGTCATGTCCAAAGCAAAATAAAAAAACCACCTCCTGGAAAGAACTCCAAGCATCATCAATGCATCTCATTTCTTGAATTCCCATCTTCGACACTTTAACAAGATCCATAACATTCACTATATCTTGGTCTGTTTTTTGTAATCCTACTTAGAATTCATGTGTAATCCATAATAAGGTTTTCATTAAATGCAAACAGAATGCAAATTCATATAATTTGATTTATGAGCATATGTCTGCATCCACCTTATTTTTTTCCCCTTATTTCTCTTCTATACTTTCAAGAGCAACAATTATTGAAGAATACATAAAAGTGAAATTTGTTAGTGCTGAAAAATATGATCCCCACCTTGTGTCACCAGGTTGTTTAATACGCATCTCATGATTTCAACCTGACCCAGTTCACCTAATTCAAATGCTTTAAAGATTTCATTAGCATGTGTCTCCCTTAGAGAATCACATCGTTTAGCAGAAGCTCCACCAGTATTAATTATCATTGACATAACACAAAATACACTATCTACTTTTATATGATTTTTTACAATAACAACTAATGAAAGTTGTAGTTAATTGGAAAAACAATTAATGTAATATGCTGATTTTCACTCTTTTAATATAAGTGCTTTGGGACCATTAAATTCACCCTCTCACATGCTACTGGCTCGGTCATATCCTTGTCCGTACATATTCAAAATATTTAATCAACACTTTAGAAGCATAAGGTTGATTTCTATTTTTAAAGTGCTCGCACTTGTATTCTTTACATGTGTTATCCCAAGAAAGCGCTCAATTATACGTTCTTGAATATTAACATATCACAAAACAATTGCCAGTTGTTCTTTGTTGGGCTTTTTAATCTTAAACTTAGTTGGGCTTTATCGTTTTGTTTTGGGCTGTGTTTTTATTATCAGTTTCGAGTCTGTACTGCATTTGATTTAGTCAATAAGTTTAGAGTTTGTTTAGGATCTGGTGAGATATTGTAGAACGTAGTTGAGTTCATATAGGAGAGTAGTGGTTGGTTGTTTCCTAGTTTGTAGTATCCGTTTGAGGTGGCATTTCCTTATATCTGCAGTTGTAATCTTTCATGAATAATAAGAGAGTTTGACAATACATGTGCTTGCTGGTTTATCAGTTTCTATACAAGTAATTTTAGTATTAAACACTCATATCGTTTACATATTAACAAAGTATCAAAGCGGGTATTTGGCAAAATCTGGAGTATTAAATGAGGTTCGATGGTTCTAAGTTATCCAATGCTAACCAAAACAAACTATACAGTCTGGGCATTGAAAATGAAAGTTTTGATGCAGGCGCACGGAGTTTGGGAAGCAGTGGAACCAAGTGACCCTAAGACGGCTGTAGAGGACCGGACGGACAAGATTGTTCTGGTAATGATATACCAGGGAATACATGAGGAGCTGTTGCTTTCTATAGCAGACAAGAAGAAGGTGAAGGACGCCTGGGATGGTTTGAAAACCTTATGTCAGGGCGCAGAAAGAGTGAAAGCTGCGAATGTTCAAACTATGAAAACTGAGTTTAAATCATTGATTATGAAAGACACATAGAACACTGATGATTTCAATGTGAGACTAGGAGGTCTCGTTACTAATATACGTGCACTAGGTGAAGAGGCGGAATCCTATGTGGTGAAGAAGCTTTTGCATGCAGTACCGCCTAAGTTCTCATAGATAGTGTCTAAAATGGAGCAATTTGGAGACATTGACGCCATGTTAGTCGAAGAAACTGTTGGATCACTAAAGGCCCATAAAGAATGACTGAAAGGCCAAAAGGAAATGACTGGAAATCAACTGTTGACAGAAGAAGAGTGGGCGAAGAAAGAAAATGATGATGGAAAACTTTTGCTTACCAGAGAGGAATGGTTGAAGCGTACCAGCAGGGCACGTGGAAACAGAGACAAGAGCAAGATGAGATGTTTTAATTGTGGCACTTTCGGACATTTTGATGTGGACTGGAGGAAACCAAGACGTTTCAAAGAAACAAAACCTGAAGCTCACATGGCACAGACAGATGATGATGAAAACCTGAAGCTCACATGGCACAGACAGATGATGATGAACCTGCTTTATTGCTTGCAAAGCATGACAAAGAAAGTTACATGATATTGCTGAATGAAAGAGGAGTTGTACCACAATTGGTGACAGATGCAAACAATCAAGGCTTGGAATCAAATTTGTGGTATCTTGACAACGGGGCAAGTAATCACATGACAGGTGAAGAATCAAAATTTAAGGAGTTGAACAAAGAAATAACTGGGCAAGTGAGATTTGGTGATGGTTCGACAGTAAAAATGAAGGAAAGGGCACAATTATCTTCAAGTGTAAAAATGGTGAGGAGCGTACATTGAAAGAAGTCTACTATATTCCCACGTTGAGAAGTAACATTATCAGTTTGGGGCAATTTTTAGAGGAAGACAACAAAGTTATATTAAATGGAAACTTTCTGTGGGTATATGAAGATCAAGGCAGCCTACTGATGAAGGTACAACGGTCACATAATTGACTTTATAAATTGATTATTGAAACTTTTAAACCTGCGTGCATGCTGTCAAAATCTGAGGAGTTATCTCGTCTCTGGCACACTCGCCTGGGACATGTTAACTTTAAATCTTTGGTCCATATGTGTTAGCATACAATGGTACGAGGCCTGCATGATATTAGTCAGACTAAGGAAATATGTTCGGGGTGTCTGGTATCTAAACATGCTCGAAAGCCTTTTCCTCAAAAGTCAACGTAAAATTCCAGTCGAGTATTGCAGCTTGTTCATGGAGATTTATGTGGTCCCATCGAGCCAGCTACGTCAGGCGAAAACAGGTATTTCTTTCTCTTGGTTGATGATTACAGTAGAGCTATGTTGAAATCCAAGGATGAGGCATTTGCTGTGTTCAAAAAATTTCGTGCCCAAGTTGAGAACAGAGAAAAGAAAATTGAGGTTTTTAGGACGGACCGAGGAGGTGAGTTTACATCCAAG
>PHNY01044360.1:11158-23260 GCA_003724115.2 Anethum foeniculum
ACTGGGCAGATGAGTCAGTTGAGGTATTTCATATATATACATTACATGTATATATATATATATATACCTGGTTATTCTCAATAAGTAGATTATGAAAAAAAAATGTGCAATGAGTATTTTTAATTTTAACAGGAATTAGCTTGGAAAAATAAAGCGCGTCCTGATTTCATAGATGATGTCCACACTCTAGGTCCAAAAAGTATGGCACAAGTAAGAGATAAGTTGGTATATGTCTTTCTTTTAGTAACTAATACACACTCATGTCTTAAAGTATAATTATAGGATAAAATGATATTATTTTTTAAATAAAAGATGTACTAAAATAGGTATGCTTACTCCTCATTTGCCTTTAAGATTTTTCAATGAAGCTGAAATTACCTTACTTCAGTTAAATGATAAAGCACTTTCAAAATCCTAAATGAAGATACATATAGTGATACAGGCGTCTCCATGAACAATATGAATATGGCTTAGCCGCTTAGGCTTTTCACCTCACCAACTAATAAGAAATTTTAGTAATATCATCCAGTTTATATATTTTGGTAATTAGCATTTGATGGATGATAATAAACAAGAATAAGTCCATAAGTTATAAGGTTGTAACTTTGGTAAAAAAAATTTAATACTGATTTGTTTATACTTCTATGCGTTATCGAATTGTGCTGAATTTAAAAACCCGAGTTGCTTATCAGGGCCATTCCTAATTCTATCAGAGGCCCAAGTGCAAAATTAATAGTATCTTCTTATAAAGATGACAAGAAGTTCTCATTTCTAGTAATTGAGAAATTTATTGATCCCCAAAATTCAAATACAATACCATGTCATAAGCAGATATGCTACTATATAGGAATTTATTATCTAGCAACAAAGAAAATAATATTACCATTTTTTATGTAAACAACTGAATTGACAGAACTGACCAAATTCTTTTTTTTAATATAAGAAAAAAGAGAAACCCCAATCTTGAATCACCGTTAGCTGTTGAAATTTATTTCGAATCTCTTGAGCGAGAAGCTGGTCGAACATACAAGACAAATACATTTAAAATGAAAAAAAAAGACTGATAAGTAGTTTTACATTTTTATATAGTGAGTATTAGTAACAAACTCTGTAAAAAAAATTCTTGAAATGTAAATTCTAAACTGTTGTATCAAATTGGTCGCAAATAATAACAGTTCGAACAAGTGTTTAATATTTCATAACCCTTTTTAGGGAGAGATAAAGAAGAAGATGGCCGCGGGCGAGGATGTGGATGCGCTAATTTCTAATGGCAAGTCTCATGGTCGAGAATGGCTCAAGGGAAAGTACAGTAAAATTACAGGTTTGGGATCAATCAGTTCTACTGCTACTGCTGATGATACCGCAGACCCTTACTTGATTGATCTAACTCCAAAGATTAGACTGGAACTTCATACTGAATTTGATGCAAAGATGAACAAGAACATTACAATGTTGTTGAAAAAGCTAGGCGAAGCTAATCCTGTTTTAAATCTTGATATTGGTGACTATTGTCCTATACTCAAGTGAGGATGATGAAATACCACTCCATTGACCGGGGGAGCTACCTCTTAGCTTCTTTTTCATATAAGTCATACTATCTAGACAGTTGGTACTTTGTTGTTTCTTTTGGTAATTCAGTAATTAAACTGCGTAGTATGTAAATATGGTAGTTTAGCATTGTAGTTTGATACTTTGTATAGGGTTGTTTGCGAATTCGGTGAAGTGGTGAACTGGTGAAGTGGGTGATGTATTGTTGGGGTGGGTAATGGTGACTATTGGTCAGGTGATGTTTATCGAATTGGTGGTTGGATTTTTGAATGAATTGTGAATTGGTTATTTAATGGTTGAATTTAATGGGACTTGCATATTTACAAACATTATATTGTAAATTTTTTTACCACTACTACATTTGCTTATAGTATTAGTGTTGCAAAATTCACACTTTTAGTTACATTTAGAAAAAGATCTATTGTTACATTCTAAGGTAAAACGGTTACATTTGATTATAAAAAGTATTGCATTAAAGCATAAGTGTGTTACATTTGATTATAAAAAGTATTGCATTAAAGCAAAATGCATTGTTGCAGTAGAGGAAAAGTGTTACATTAGATTAAAGTTTTAGGTTCCATTAGATCAGTGGGCCTCACAGTGACACATCAGCAGTGGGCCCCACACATAATATTTTTATAGACTTTTACTTTGTTTTTTGGCTAGACGTGCACAATTGATTCGTGCTATGTTATTTTCTTACGATTTACCTGTGTAAAGTTGTTAACAAGACTAATTGTTTGTGGATGTCTTGGACCAACAAAACTGCTCTTAAATATCATCATTTTTGAACCACAGAGGTCAGTACAGATTGCTCTTGAATTTGGAGAAAAGTGCTCAATTTTAGGCCTTTGACTCACAATTTTATTTCCTTAAAACTTGGGATGGTCAAGGGACCTCTTTGTAGTTTGATCTTTGGTGTGATAGTAGATAGCTTGCTAGCCTTAACTATGATCCTATCATTTTTCAATAAGCAATAACTCATAGTCCTACTGTTAATGCCCTTATTCGCTCTAGAGTTTGGATTTTATCGAGGCTTAATTATAGACACCATCATGTGCATCCAAACTTCACACATTGGCTTACTTAGTTCAACTTCCCAGAATTTGATTTATGTAGGGAAGATGGTATTTTATTGAATGGCTTGCCCTTTAAGAAGATTACTATATAGCATATTAGGGATTCAATTTGTATGAGGTTTTTTGGAGTGCGATGGCATGTTGTTGTTTGGCACAAACTTAAGGTGGTTTGTTATGCTTATCATGAGTGGTTGTTATGTTTTGGGCGCCTCCCTACACTTCATTGGTTGGCCTCAGTAGTTGCAATTGATGTTTCTCAATAATGTACTTGAGTGTTGGAGGCGCAAAAAATTACTTATCACATCAGTATATTTTGGGGCGATTAGCTCATATGCTCCACATTCCTTTAGTACATGCTTCTTGGAGTTTCATTTTTAACCTTTGAAACTTGGAATTTCTCATTACTTAAGTTTTCTCATATTACATTTGGACAGAATGCTCACAATAAAAAATGTTTTGATCCCGCTAAGTTGCTTGATGGCATTATAGTCAACATAAAAGTCAAATTACTTAGTATTATAGTTGACATAAAAGCCAAATTACTTAGTTTACCAGTAGATGGCTAGTTTTTGATAGGTTGTTCTATCCTTATTTCTTCTTTTGCTTTCTATTCTCAATCTATTCTTGTTTACAATAATTTTAGGTAAACTTGTGTCATAGAGTAAGGCCAACCCGTACATTATTTTGTTTTTTATATATACTAGCTTTTATTATTTATAAATTTTTATATTAAATTTATTTTTAAAATTTTTTGCAAAAATTGGAAAATAATATTTTACAAATCTCATTGATGATACTTATTTTATCAATGTTATAGGGAGAATTTCGTATAACGGTGTTTTGGAGTTCGTTTGCCGGAATAAAGATCTAAGGTGGTGTTTAGTGGTGGAGGATGGTTGTTATATGGTGGTGGCTGGGTTTGTATATATGATGACTCCTCAAGAAACTGAATAGAGAATTGTTCTTTCTCTTACTCTTAGTTGAGTGTAAATTCACATAATCATACAAAGTGCCTACGTACCCTATTTATAGGGATCAAGCCTCACGTAGTTCTTGGGGAACAAGTTATGTAATTAGGGTTAGGGCTTCAGCCCAAGCCCATTCCTAAAAATCAGGCCTTCATCCAATCAAACACGTAAATCTCGACTGACCCCACACGTTTCCCATAATCTCGCGATATCAGCACATTTCTTCCCATGATTATAGGGATATTCCGTGTCGGCCCCGAAATTTATGAACGACTCAGTCATCTATGAGTCACCATTCATATCTAATCAGATAATTAAGCGGCTGTTTGGCAGCGACGTTTTGCAGATTTAAATGGACAGAAGTTCATTCCAAAATTATACACACTGTTTGGGGGCAAAAGTAAACTGGGCGTTTCAGCCTTTAAAACGTGATAAGTGGAAAGCAGTTGAGGGGTACTTTCTCTGGCTTATGTCCCCGTTTTCCTTTTGTTTCTTTTCATTCCTCAAACATCTGTATCATCATATAAATATTGTAAATTTTTTATATTTTTATTAGTTTATTAAGCGGCATTTCGCAGAGATTTTATAATATTTTTCTATATATTTTTTAAAATTTTATAAAATATTTTTCTAAATAAGATAAATAAATTTTTTTCTAAAATTTTAGTAAATTGTGATGAGATTGCTGCTCATATTATATAAATATTATTTTTAATAATTTGTATATCAATATTTAAAATTTTGTGTTTTTGAATTCTTTATTCATGTATTTAATTATTATATTAAATTCTGAAAAAAAAAATTAGAAAAATTATACCTTATAAGTTATAATTTACCAAACACTTCAACAATTTATAATTAACTTATAAGTAAAATTATCCAAACGCCTAAATAACTTATAAGTTACAATATTCATATCACTTATATGATACTTTTCAACTTTAAGTCATAAGTTACATTTTTTAAGAAACCCCAAACGGGCCCTAAATAATGCGAGCCGGCCTAGCCTCCTCAGCTCGCACCATCTTCTTGGTGAGGCCATACCCACCTCCCAAAGAATCATTCACGAAGGGAACCACGTCATGGACTCACCTCGCATTCCCTTATTAGCTTCATCATAATGCGATGCGAGGCGGTGCAAGATCTGAGCTTGACTCGCAAGAATACATACATGCGATGCGAGCTGAGCCCATATGCAAATGGCAGCTCGCATGCCCATGTTGTTAAGATAAGGAGAAACGAGCCAGCCTACTCTCATGATGCGGAGCCCATACCCAACCTTAAGCCCCTTTTCCAGACTTAGCAACCTCATGCCTTCCTTCAAAAATATCGTGAACTGGGCCTGCGTTCAGGCCCAACCCGCCTTAAATCAATTGGGCCCTGTTTAGGGCCCACTTCTAAAAGTGCACATGACAATCAACATTAGTATTTATTATTTTATTTTTTGCATGAAGTTTAATAAATTTCTAATTTTAAAATCACTAAATCTAATATTTTTCATATTTTTCTAACTTTAATCTTATTTTAATATATATATATATATATATATATATATATATATATATATAAAATATGTAATTAGCCGAGATACACATGTAAGATCTCCCAATGTAATACCTATTGGATAAATAGGTATCATTTCCTACTTAATATCAAAATAAGATTAATATTACATTTTAGTCCTTATCTCTACTTATACTAAAACAGAGTATAAGTTGTCACATTAAACTCTCTAATCTGAATACATGACAAACTCTTATTTAAAGCGAACATGTGTCACACTCAGATTTAAGTATACATTGAAAAAAAATATCTATAAAATTCGGAGAGACCCTCAATGAGACGTCACATGATGGTGTAGATCATGTAGTAAGGTTCGTGATGTAATTTCACCCAACTGCATTCAGCAATATTGGCAATATTGATTTACATTTAGAAATTACGTTAATAAAAGGATCTCAAATTAATAATAATAATAAAATAATTTGAAATAGTGAAAATTGTCAGCACTTAAAAAATTTTGAAAATAGGTGAATTTGTCAATCCTGTCAGAAATTGAATTTGACAATCCTAGTACAAACTGGTGCCAGAAAACTGTGAGGAAGTAGTATAAATTTTGTCAAATTTTATCGAATAATCTTATTCCCCTTGAAATGAAATTATTACAACTCATCTTAAAACGTAGAGTGGCTTGTGCTGTTGCATGTCCAACATTTGTATGCACGCAAGGTTTTCGATCAAATGCCGCACTGGAAGCCTTAGCTAAAGCCTCTGAAAACAAAGTTGAAAACGTTGTGCTTTATAACTACCCTTCTTTTTCTGGTGCTTACTCTGCTCTTTTTGCGTATCTCTTTCACTCCCACCTGAGTTCTCCTTGCCTCATTCTTCCGTTTTCGTCTGTTGAACCTCTGAGGTACATTGCGATATTCGTTGCATTGTGTTTTATTTATTAACTAGTTTAAAACCCGTGTGATGCCCTTGAAAAAGTTAGTTGTTAGTAATAATAATATTATTAATAAAAGCATGACAACCAAACCAAAACTTTCAATATTTCGGCTTTTATATAATTGTATAGATGTGTGCTGTGACGGAACGAGGATTCCGAGAGGGCAGGGAGTAAAATGTGTGTTCTGCTAAAATGTATATTAATGTATAGAGAGAGAGAGATATATATATATATATATATATATATATATATATAAATGCTTTATGTTGATGCGCGTTTTTATGTTACTGCGATAGTGTTTGTGTATGTCGTATTTGTATGCATAAAGGGATAAAGCTATGCATTGTTTGTTTGGATTGTAGTTGTGATTTTGTTCATTTTTAGCTATTTGTTTGGAACTCGAATTTGTAATCTATTTGTATTTTGATTTGGCAATGATATCTAGAACCATGTTGTAGAATTTGGGGGTATAAAAAGGACATATTGGAGGGTGCAAAGTTTAGGAATGTAAATCTTTCTTGGGTACTGACTACTGAGTTATTTTGCACGAATGGTATAGGGTTGAAGATGTATGCATAGATGGGCTAAAGACGTGTTATTTTCTTGATTCTCTTGGACCGAAAGGGTTTGCTGCAGAGCTTACACGGAAAACAATGTGCCAGTAAGCAAATTCGACGCTTGCTTTTTGTTTTTTGTTAGATAAAAAAAATAACAGAAGAATCATTGTAGCGTATCTGCTACTAAGTTGATGATGGTTTTTTTATTCATTCAATTTTTATTTTTGGATTAAGGGTGATAGCATTTGAACATAGAAAATCTGTGCTCTCCAAGATTACTACTGTACCAGAACACTGTAGTCAAAAACTCATTTTTCATGTGGACACTGAGAGGAGTAGCTCTACCATGGCGTATGAGTATTTCTCTGCTAAACTATTAGAGATGAGATCTAATGATGTAAGTACAAGGGCTGTTGTTTTCTTTTTTCGTTCAATTTTTTTTTCCAATCTTAAATTCTTGTATAACATTTCCAGTAACTGACTTCTATCTGGATTCAGGAATTACTAATAGAGAAAGCTCAATATCTGCCATTCACTAGACCAGTTTTTTTGTTACTGTGGAGTTATTTCAGCTATGTTATTGTTGACTTGCGCCTGCCACAAGTTTAACGCAATGTCTTTGAATGGTTCTGTCTGATATATTTAAGTTTTAACATTAAACCTGTCCAATATATTGTGTATATGAAATTAGCTGTGACTGTGAGAAGCTTGTACTGATAATTTGCAGGTATACTGCCAGGGCCGGGGGCACTTAGTTCTGAGTGTATGCTATGGTGTACCCTGACAAATTCAGAATCTGTAGTTTATATTTATCACATGTTTATATACGTTTGAGATGGCTGAGTTGGTCTAAAGTTCTAGACAGTTTATATGTATTACATATACGTTTGAGATGGCTGAGTTGGTCTAAAGTTCTAGACAGTTTATATGTATTACATATGCAACATTGTTTATCTAGTACTCTGAAGTCTTACAAAATATACCCAACATCTCTTGGTGTTGCGGTATCTCCCTCGCTCTCTTCACGGGATATCGAGGGTTCTAACCTTGTCAAAGACAAGGTGGGTGTGTGAGTGTGTTTAACTAGCAAAAAATAGTCTTAGAATATATGGCTAATATGTATCACATTTTTGAACAAAAGAGATGGTTGTGTTGGTTTAAGGACCTGGATATGAAGGGATGTGAATGAAGATGTTTAACAATTAAGTTTAACTTAATAAAAAGATAGTTAATATCAAATAACCAAAAACAGTAACAGAAAAGGTAGATGCACTCCTCGTTCAGACAGACAAGTGAAAAAACTTAAGCCCCCTGCCCACTTTTATATAGTGCCCTCTAGATTAGAGGTGATAAGTACAAGTTGTGCTAAAAATGTTTTCCTTAATACGGCCAATAAGTTTTACGATTTCTACTTTGGTATTTTTGTTGCAATATTAGATTAGAAGTGTAATAAAGGCATTCTTTCATTCAGGCGGAGATCACGAATCTACTGAACGGGAAGGAACAGGATCGTGTGGAAAAGGTTCTCAAGTATATAGAGGATTTAGATCTCCGCAGAGAGACATTGGCAGATATTAAGGCATTTCATATTGGACTTAGCGAGTGCCGTTCACATTTAAACTGCATTACTAATCCACACATGTACAAACAGGTTTTCTGAAATCTGAATACATTGCAATCTTCTTGAATCACATCAAGCTGATATTATTCTGTGTTTCATATATCGTTCACCTTTCTTGCAAACGAGACTTATTTTATTTAGAAATTCACAAGTGGCTGTTCAAGAGGTGCCAGACCATGTTCCTAAGTAATAAATGTGTGATGAATGATCTACAAACGTTTTTTTTTTCATATTTTACCTAGTGATGGTGGTATATCTGACTTTTTAAGTGTTTGAATTCTTCTTTTTGACTTCTACCTTAAATGATTAATATTTTGTTGTTTAGTAAGGTTCGTGTGAAGCGTTTAATATAATCTTAAAGTTGGCCCAAATTTTCTCCTGAACAGTTACCTAAAATATGCGCCATAGATTTGATTAGCAAGGGGAATTCTCAAATTCATACTGGACGAGAGGAAGCAAAAAAGTTTCTGGATAGGGTATTCAGAGTTCGATTGGGCAGAGGATTTTACGGTGACTGTCTGGTAAGTTTTTTTTTCCTAAGCTTTAATCTAGATGCTATTGATGTATACACGAAAATAGTTTTAAGAAGACTGTGCATTTGACCTTTCCTAGACCATATTAATTTTGCGGGTTATATGCACACTAGGTACCTTTGTTTGTATGCCTATGATTACCTCTATAACCTGTATTTATAGAAGTAGATTATAAATATGCATGCTTAGTGAGGCATAGGCCATATGCTGTTTCCAATGTAATACAACCATTCTTGAAATCCTTTAACATAAATAATTTTTTTATTTGTAATGTGTGCAGAAACCTTTATCTATTTGCTTCTTTTCCAGGGAGTTCGGGCAGATGGAAATCGGAGTTTAAGTGATGAAATTGGCAAAGAACTTAGCATAAGAAGTTCTGCAGCTGGATTAAGGTATTTACTTCAATTGAAAAGTGGACCTTTTGTAGCATGTGAAGGACTTATTAATACCATCTATGATCAACCTCAACCCAATAGATATGTTCACCATTGAATTATTAAAGACCTAATACCTGCTGAGGAACGAATGTTACAATTAAAAGGAATTTTATATTTAGTTTGACATACTTTAATCATATTTAATTTATAGCAATTAGTGTGTAATATGGGTTTTACATATGGGGCTAGTAGTTTATCAAGTATGTAGTAGGTTATTTTTAATAAGCCCACTTGTGTTTGGCCTACGTTAGTAATTAGGTTATGTTATTAGGATTTTTATTCCCTATATAGGGGATATAATCACCACATATTAAAACTCTATTGAGATGTTGAGTTATCAAATTATAATCTCTTGTTTATGGGTTGTGATATATAGCTTTTCTCCCTTCCATGGCTGGAAAGCACTAGAGTTAGTGATTCTTCTGTGGTTGAATCACCCTAGTTCTATCTTTATCGTCATTTTTATTTATAAATCATTTTTGCGTAAACCTGTCCTTCTCCTGCATCAATACCTGCATGAAATAATAAGCAAATGTTATAAGCAATACAAAGTGCAATTGAACAAGTTAGTTCAGACAGGAGTTTGCACATTTGTTAAATGACTTTAAAATTGCTCTACGCATTTTAAAGTACTAAGTTTTCAGCGCTTTAATTAAGAAACTGAAAGGTTATGTCTGTTCCATTTTTATGTGACCATGCTATTTTTGTCTTCATGGGCATATGATATTAAATAAGATTCTTTTATACAAATAACCTCCTGCTTTCTTAGTTCGGTTTATAGGGGATGGTACTCCTTTAAATTTTTTAGGTAACTACTTAAATAGTATGACGTCAAGGGGGACATACTACCCCATAAACATAACAGAACAATTAGCACAGGCCTAGGGAGAAAACAAGAAAGCCAAATCGTGCAAATTCCAGGGTTTGTGGGATAACATTCCCCAAAAACCTTACCTAGAAACTCGTGGAAATCCATAGGCCATTTACAGATATTAATCAACTCAGCCACAGATTTTCCTGGACAAGGGCTATGGCCATATGCCCATCAAAAATTAAGTTAAAAAAGCAAACACCGAAAGCACTAGATCACAGGAAACAAGCCTCAAACTATGGCAAAAAAAGGCCTTAAATATATGGACCAGGGAGGGGTCTGGTGAATTAGGTGATTTTAGGCTTATGTTGTTTAATTAGGAACTACTGATATTGGAGCATTCATAGTGGGATGCATTTATAGTAGAATGGGGTCTTAGTTTCTGTTACGTGTCAGTCTTGAGTTGTGCTAAGGCTGGGCCTGGTTGGCGAAAGGGTGCCGACTGAGAGTTGAAGCTTTGAGGGATGCTAAGTGGGTCAGCCAAAAGTGTATGACAGTATGGATTAAATTGGTAAACATCATGCTGGGAGTAAGGAGGGTATGTCACCTAGTGCATGTTTTTTGTCTTCTATAGTGTTTAAATAGTTTTGTTCTTGAAAAATCCTCAATGTTATTAAACCTTGCCAAGTTAATCTAATTTTGGAATTGAAGATTATGAGCTTACCTGTTCAGATAACAAACTGATTAAAAGAGTGATTGTATCAGGCCTATAGGAGCTGTTATATACATGCAAGGGAAAAATCTGAAGATGTGCTTGAGGAGTACGGATAAGGCCACTGATACATCTGAAGTTGCAAAGGTGTGCAGCACTATAGTATGCACTAGGTTTTTTTTATATTTCATATCAAGGATAGTTATGGATAACTTGCTGACTTAATTCTCTTTCTTTACATCTTAATAAATAAGGCATATGGTGGCGGAGGTTCCCCATGCTCTAGCTCCTTTATTATTAGAATGGATGAGTACAACCAGTGGCTATCAGTGAGTACATCTTAAAGATGCCAAGGTATAGTACAATGATGTCTTACTTTCTTGCTTATATATTTATTATTTTATATCTGTCTATTTTGATAGTATTTAACAACATTAACAACATATATTTCTGAAATGCAAGGGGTGATATGTCCTGAATATAGGAACATTTTTATGAATGTTCTTATGAACTCGTGCCTATAAGACTTCTGTTTCGTTCATCAAAATCTATAAGCTCAGACCAGACATTATATTCTCGCTGCTTCACTATTATCTTTTATCTGCATTCCAGCTAGTCAAATTTTTGCAGATAAACATGCCTTGAGATTTGACAATGTAGCAGTAGGTAATGTGATTACTCGTTTTTATATATACTAGCTTAGAACCCGTGCGATGCACGGGCTTTTTTTTTCAATATCATATGAATTTTTAATTTAATTTTAATTAAATTGATAGTGAATTTTAGTTTAAAAAGGTAATTGGTTGGTTAATAATTATAATATTATTATATTTAATTAAATATAATTGTCCATATTAGTTTTGTAGAATCCGTGGAACTTGGTTAGAGAAAATAAAAAAGGTAAAAATGATGTTTTTCATTTGATAAAAATGATGCTTAAAACTTGTGCGATGCACGAATTTTATTTAATGTTATATAAATTTTTTAAATTAATTTGAATTAAAAAATTTAATATTATATATGTAATTTTATTTGAATTGATAGTGCGTATTAGTTGAAACTGATAATCAATTGGTTATTAATAATTATAATATTATTATTTTATTTTATTAAAATAGAGTTGTCCATAACATGTTGGGAAAAGTAGAGGGTTAATTAGAAGAAATAAAAAATATAATGTATTTCAGCTGAAAAAAGGTAATCGGTTAGGTTATTAATAATTATATTATTATTATTATTACCATTTATTAAATAGACTTGTCCGTGATATTTTTGGAAAGGTGAGATGTTTTTGTTAACCGTTATATTTTTGGAAAATAGAGACATTTTAGTTGCCCGTGATATGAGAATGGTAACTGATTACTTATTAATAATTATTGTTATTATTATT
>PHNY01044384.1:7521-21922 GCA_003724115.2 Anethum foeniculum
ATATTTTGTTTGCTGCTAACCGTTCCCATCAACTACATCAAGGAAATAATAATTCTGATCATGAGACTCAAGATACGGAAATGGATAATGCCGGTTTGTCAAATAATTTGGTTGTGGCAGAGCCTTCTAACGATGACATCCAAAGAACTACTCTGTGACTCACAAAGCCAGTTATGTTGTTGTTGAGCAAACATTTACATAATGGGATCAACACTTTGAATGTGCAAGGCGCGCCACAAGTTGTCTTAGTCCGAAATATAGACCACTAAGATCTGTTTGCCGCGGTTGGTGCAGTGGTTGAGCAGTTAAGCTCCCCTTACGGGAGGTCAAAGAAAAAGATTGTTTGTCCTATTTGATTTTCTATGGTTAAATTTTAAATGTAGCTTCTTGGATACAGTGTATATATTGTCAAATCATGGTTACGGTTTATGCAGGGTAAATTTTGTTTAAGGGCAACTGAACCGTTATTCAAAAACTCAAATTTGAGGTTCGTCTCAAACCACTCCACCGTGGATTGAAAAAGTTCCAAATTTGGATCAGTCAATAATACTGTTATATTTGGATCATCCAAATCTTTTTAATATTATAATATTGTTATTTTTTATTATTTGATAATTTTGTTAATGTTATTAAAAGTAAATTAATTAAGATTAGAATATAATTAAAACGACGATTAATTATAAAATAAAATTTTAAAATACATAAAATGTAATACATGAAAATTAAAAACATGAAACAAAATAATACAACATAAATAATTTAACGATAGTGCAACTTTAAATGAAAACTGAATTATCGATTTAGTAACATTTTATCTTTTTAGAATTATTTTTATGTAATATTTTAATGCTTTTAATTTATTTTTATGTACCGTTTTATCTATTTCAAATTATTTTGTAACATTTTATCTTTTTCTGGTTGTTGATGTTATTATTATAATTAATGATGAAATTAGTTAATCTTTTTTTAAAATATTTAAAATCAAAGTATATAAATATAATAATGATGAATGAATTTGAATTTATATTTGAATCACATGATTGTAATAGGATTTGGATCCCTCCCAAATTTGAGATCATTTGACTTTGGAGTTGGCCTAAGTTGTGTTGCGTAAATTTTGATTAAAATAATATATGAGTATAGAATTTTTGCATTATACTATACTGTAATTTGTAATTTGTTGATAGGGTCAGCCGTGTGGTAAAAGGCAAATCTAGAAATCTCATTTTAATTGAATACTGAGTAAATTTCTAACAAACACCTTCGTATTTTTAAATTTTTATAAGAATATTACATATATTTCCAGCAATTTTAATGATGAAAAGAGGTAAAATTCTATTTAAGGGAGAGGATTAAAGATTTTGAGCATTATTGTCCTATTCCACTCAATTATTGCGCCCTTTTTTTTAGAGCCGGGGACGGGACCTTTAACACGTGTTGAACACCGGTGCTGAAAGCAAGACATTAACCTACCTTTTTGAGAAAGATCAAAGGGACGCCTCGCAAAAACTACTCAGGTTTCGTGCTCAAGACAAGACTCCTCAAAATGTTGGTTTCGGGTATAGATTTGTTGAAGGTCGTCGTTTGACTTGGGTTTAATTCCCTATAACTACATAACTTAATAATATACACTGATTATAAGATTCAATTCTTTGCAAATAGTAATTTAATAAATTTAATATTTTTAACAAATTTTTTATTTCCATGGAAGGTGAAGACCTGACAACTGACAAGCACAAAGGGATGGTATTTTTTTTTCCTAGTCTTTTTTTATCCACGATAAAATTGTACAGTCCCAATCAAGACAACTTGAAGTAATCAAATTTTATTTTGCTTACTAATTTCAGACTTGTGAAATTTAGAGGAAGGGAAATCTTTCTTTTGTTCCAGTTATTACGAATCTTCTTGTGCATTTTCAATCTCTATAACTTTTGCAAGACAACTTGTAATCTGAGTCATCATATATGGACCACAATTTTCCGATGCTTGCATCTGTTGACAATTGATACTTTTCGGGATCATGTTACTACATTCATATGTAATTTCACGTCTTTCTTTGACTAACTATTCATTTGAGAAATCTTAAAATAAGTAACTTATAACTTAAAATGAATAAGTGACTTGTAAGTGTTAAGTAGATAAATGCTTAAAAGTTATATAAGTGTTTGGCATATTTCAGAATTTTTTTACTTAAACGAACTAAAATAAATAATTTTTAAATATAATTATCTTAATTCGTGAATTTTAAGTTAGATTAACATTTGAAAACATATATTTTAAATTAAAGTTAATAAAAAAATCGAAAAATCAAAATAAGTCGAAAAAAAGTACGTCGTTACCAACATTCAGCTTATCAGTTTATAAGTTGTAAATTCGATTTATAAGTTGGGCCGACAAACACTCATCGATAAGTTATTACGGGCTTATAAATGGATAAGTCCACTTATAAGAAATGTCAAACACGCCCTAAGATTCCAAGGATACTACTTATAGGAAATTGAGGTTGCAAATCCCCAAGGGAAGTAAGTGCTGAGATGACACAATTTTCCTTTCACAAGTCACTTTCTGAGTCCAGTCCATACACAAACTTAAAAGAGTACGTGTGTGTAAATTCTGAATGAATTTACTTCTATTTGTTTGACATTAATGAGACTGTGAATCTTAATCAAACCATAAAAAAATTCAGAACTACAAAGCAGACCAGAATCAAAGTAACACCAATGTTGTAATTTAGCTACACGTGTACCTCAAAATGGATATATGTGTTGATTTCCTAAATGACATGCGCAAGCAAACAAGCAAGTTGAGGAGACAAAAGAGTTTAAACTGATATGGACATCTTGGTCTTTTTTGGTAGTGTATAGACAGAGATATCTTCCTGTCAGAACTGGAAAAGATAATGTAATTCCAATCCAAATCTATCAAATCTCTAAGATTCTTATATCATCATGGATGTAAAAGATACCTATGTAGATGTCATTATATATACACGGGCACTTTAAACTATATCAAATATTAACTTTTATAAAATTTGAATCAACCCTGATGGAGCTAGGCATGAGTGTCTTGGTTGGTACTTTCTCTATGCCTCTTAAGCTAGGCTCTCATTTCTTCCCAGCAGTTCTCACTATATTCCTTCTCATTCTATCCAATGATGGAATTATCGTATCAGCTCATAGTGAAATAAGTATTGGTTCGATTATTAATGTGAACAATCGCTTTGGCAAAGAAATTGTGGTAGCAATGAAAGTAGCCGCTAATAACTTCAATAACAACTCAATGCATCAAATATTGCATCTTCATTTTCGTAACTCTTTTGGTAATCCCCTCAGAGCAGCTTATACTGGTAAGTTTTTCGCATCTCAGACTCTTTAAACATTTAATGTGATGATGAAAACATATAAGTTGACTAATAAATGGGATAATATTATCTGTTTCATTTGTACATTATTTGTCAAGAGAAGTATGGTTACATGGATCTCCAAGAGATCCCTAATAAAAAAAATTTAGAGTACGGTCAATTACATAAATTTAAATACGCATGCACACGTACCTTAATGGAGGCTTGAACACTTGACCTCTCATTGCCAGTGGGGGAGGGGTACCACTAGGCTAGGCCTTGAATCCTAATAATAACAAAAAATTGATTGCAGGACAGCAGAAAGAGAAAAAGAAAATTGATAAAAACTCTGACATAGTGACATGCATACATGCTTTTTATCAATGAAGTTCAGATTCTTATACAGTATTATGCATCACGAAATGTTTTATTGGCACGGGTGCTGATGTTCTTCGTAGTCATAGTTCATTATTTTGTCTACCTATGTTCATGGTGATTTGAATTTTTGATACAGCGGAAAAACTGTTAAAAAAGAATGTTCAAGCAATTGTTGGCATGGAAACATGGGAGCAAGCAGCTTTAGTTGCTGATGTTGCAAATAGAGCTCAGGTGCCAATTGTTTCATTTGCATCAGGGGCTCTTAAGAAACCCTTCGCACAACTACTTTGGCCTTTCTTGGTACAGATGAACACAAATATCAATGAGCAGATCAGATGCATTGCAGCTATTGTTCACTCCTTCAACTGGCACAGGGTTATTCCAATCTATGAATCTGACATGTATGGTGGCGATTCGGGGTTATTTGCTGCACTAACGGAGGCACTTCAAAGTTTTGGTGTAGATATCGAATATCATTTAGTTCTTCCACCATTTTCTTCACTGTCTAATGAAAACAAATTAATCCAAGAAGAGGTAGCAAAGTTATTGAACAAACAGTCTAGGGTATTTATTGTTCTTCAGGCATCAGTATCAATGGCGATCGATCTGTTCAGAGAAGCAACACAAATTGGCTTGGTAGGAAAAGATTCAATATGGATAATGACTGAAGGCATCACAAGTCTTCTTGATTCTGTTGATACATCTGTCATCTCTACCATGGAAGGTGCTCTGGGAATCAAGACGTACATCTCTGAAGACAATGGCCCTTTCGTACAATTTAGGCAGCAATTTCGAAAATTATTTAGATCAGAGTACCCTGAAGAAGACAACTTTGATGCGGGAATTTATGCTTTACGGGCACATGATAGCATTGTTTTTCTGACGAGGGCAATAAATAAATTAAGCAGTAGCAATAAAACGTCAAAGGCACTCCTTGAAATCATTTTAAAAGGGAATTTTACTGGTTTAACTGGTGATGTCCATTTTAACAATGGAGAGCTGGCACAGGCCTCGGAATTTAGAATTGTAAATGTTGTTGGAAAAAGGTACAAAGAGCTAGGGTTTTGGTCGGCAAAATTTGGTTTCTCAAGCAGCCATGTTAGCAAAGAAAGTGCTGATAAAGTTTTTGGTGGCAGCATGGAACTTTTGGCTAATTTAGTATATTGGCCAGGGGATCTGAAGAGAACTCCCAAAGGATGGTCAATGCCTACCAAAGCAAAGCCAATGAAATTTGCTGTTCCAGGTGAAACTTCCTTTGAGAAGTTTGTAAAAGTCAAGTGGAGCGAAAGTTCAAAGGAGATAAACTATTCTGGTCTCTGCATTGATGTTTTCTTCGAGGTGCTAAAACTCTTGGAAAAAAGTTATTCACTACCCTATGAATTTATACCTTACAATGGCACATATGATGATCTGGTCGATCTTGTTGCTGACAAGGTAAATGCTGCATCTCTAATATTCTCCTTTAAGAAACACCTAAGTATGCTAATATGTATATGCTAACTGCTAAGTACATCGGTGTCCCTGCATTATGTACAGACTTTCCTTATATGACTACCTTTTACTTCTTAATCTTGCCATAAGAATAATAGAATATTTAGAAGAAGTATTTTTATTATATTCCTTATGCAATAAGGGAAGAGTTTACCTAGGAATAAGCTTATCACTAACTTTTTTTTTTTTTCCTTTGCTAAGTGTGCTTATCGGTACTATGTAAATTCTTCTGATATTCGGCATACAAGCAGAAATCTAATTTCTAAGTGAAATGGTAATTTAGCATCCAATATTCCAGTGTGCAACACTGCACTAGTAAAAGAACTGTAGGTTCCCTAATACTGCAACTGATGATTGGTAGTTGGTAATAGTACCTATGATTACTGTTAACTTGTACATGTATTTTCACGGAAGAGTGTTTAGGGCCTTGGGAAATGAGTCTTGAAGAGTCTTCTTTATTTTGTGCCTGGCCATCAGTACTTGGGTTAAGGCTATTGCTTTTACATAAAGAACATCTGGTAACTGTGCCATATCATGATCATTTTAATATATACTTTTTAGATTCATCTTTTGCTAACATTTATCATAATAGAAGTTTATTGATTCTTGTGAAACCAAGTGCTTATCTGTGTATTACAAATATGGTTGAAGACATTTGACGCTGTCATTGGTGACGTAACGATACTAGCAAATCGATCAAAATATGTAGATTTCACACAACCATTTGCAGAGTCAGGGTTGACTATGATAGTACCGGTGAAGCCTCAAGCCGAGAAGGCATGGATATTCTTGAAACCTTTCAGCAAGGGCATGTGGGGAATGACAGCTGCTATCTTATTGTATACTGTTTTGATAGTCTGGTTGTTAGAGCGTCAATCGAATCCAGAATTTGACGGGCCCTGGCATTATCAGCTGAGCACTGCCCTTTGGTTCACATCATCTTCGCTTTTCTTTGCTCAAAGTAAGTTTCCTGCCATTTCTGCCTTTCTGGAATTCACAATTGTCAGTTTTTTTGCTTATATTAAGAATCTGATCTTCACATCTGAAAAGCATGTCCAAATTACTTGTCAGATGCTGTGTACCATTGTTTAATTGAGATTAGCGACTAGCGTATGCCATGATGTTTAACAGAACACCGCGTATTTATCTTTGTTTTGCACATATTTGTAGTTTGAGTTCTGTAATTAATAGTTTAACAAGATAGAAAAACTTGTAGGGGAACAGATCTACAATAATCATGCTCGTGTTGCAGTCTCAGTGTGGCTTTTTCTTGTGTTAGCATTATCCTCGAGCTACACTGCTACTTTATCATCAATGCTTACTGCCCCAAGGCTTGAGCCAAACGTCACAGATATAGGTTGGCTAAAGAAGAACAACGCTGTAGTTGGCTGTGATGGCTCTTCTTTTGTTAAAAAATACCTGGAAAATGTGCTTGGTTTCAATCCAGTAAATATTAAGAACATACCCAGTGAATACAACTACCCAGGAGAATTTGAGAGCGGGAGTATCACTGCAGCTTTTCTTGAAGTCCCTTATGAAAAAGCTTTTCTCAACCACCATTGCCAAGGATACACAGTTGCTGGAAGCTCTGGCCGATATGGAGGGGACAGATTTGGAGGACTCGGCTTTGTAAGTAGTCATTTAACTTTAATAGTCTTGCTATAGAGCGGCTTTTATATCTCAATCATGTAAAACTCGTGTCTCCACCACTGAGACCATGGTCAGAATAAGGGTATCACTAAGCTACAATATCAGGATTATCCACACATTCATGCATCCACTAAGCCTATTCACTAGTAAGGTCTTTCATCATCTTTCTGGGCGAACTCATGGGCTAACTGTTTTATCATGCTTTTAATGCAGGTGTTCCAAAAAGGCTCTCCAATTGCAGCTGACGCCTCTCAAGCCATCCTTACCTTATTGGAGAATGGCAGGCTTAAACAATTAGAAATTGATTGGTTCGCTCCCACCTCTGATTGTTTAACCACCCAGAGTATTGAAAAAACTGAGAGTTTGACTTGGCACAGTTTCTGGGGCCTTTATCTGCTATCAGTGGGCACTTCCAGCCTTTGTTATTTGGTATTTGTTTCGCCTCAGTTATATGAACACTGCCATGAAGCATTTAACTACTCACGGACCAAGATTGTTAATATTTCAATGCTATTACATGATAGTACTCGAGAGATTACTAGGCGGCTCCATAAATCTCTTGGTGAATACTTGAATGCCCTGTGAATTGCATGCTGTGCTTATTACTTCTGCTTATGCGAAAAAGGTCTACCATAGCCAGTTCTGTGTATAGATTTGCCAGTTCTGTGAATACATTGATGTAATTATCACTACGTTTGTTGTACTGATTAAATCATACACTGATTAAATCATACACTAATGTTGTTATCTATTATGTATATTTTTATTTCATTTAATGACAGTGGTTATGGCAGTGCACGAAATGCTACAAATCACTGTTTCCAGGTGGGAATCACCTATAAACATTCCATATTGGATTTATAACTTTGAATATGGCATACTCAATTTCCTATAATACAAACAGAAGAGGAGAATCTCATTACAAACATTGCATCCTTCCATATCATCAGAAATTGATGTGGCTCCAACCTGCTATCAAAAATTGCAAACTGCTGAAATATTAAGATTTCAACTACAACATATGCTAGGTTCTGTGGAAGCAACAATGAATCCCCTAATTTTCAGTACCGTCTCCACGTAAGAATGATTTATGCTCTAACTCGTAGAATTGCCAGCAGGATGTATTTGTACATTCTATGCACTCAACATATATAACAGGACCATTAACGTCTCTAACTTAAGATCTTGACAAACTTTAGTTTAAATCTCCCATACGGATCACACTCCCAAGAACAGCCGCTATCTTTCTATGCATCAAATCCTTTTCTTTTGATATCGCTTAAGCGAGATTTCCTAAAAAGGAAAAGAATTACAAGGATGGCATATCCAGTGCTTGTAGAACATCTTTAAACTCAAATTCACGTGTTTCTTTGTTGAACCTCTCGATCAACTTGTATCTCTTATCATTCAGGTAAAAGGACTGAGTTGTCTCCAATAGCCACTTTGCCTCTGTGTCCGTAAGCTTACTTGCAAATACAACATCCCCACGAATAAGAACCAAGTCCTTGGTCTCTGCAAATTCAGTGTAATAGGAAACTGTGAAGTAAGGAGCAGCTTGGGTTCCCCTTGCCTTGTAATCTTCAAGACCAGTGAAAATCATGTACGGCATCTGCACTACAAAAATAAATAGGAAATGTTATACTAATCCAGACATTCTAGAGAGGCACAAGTCTCTTACTGCACTTTAGATTGACTGTAGGCATGTGATGTATAATGACTTGGATGCCTACAGTGCAAAACATATATGCTTCACTTGTGTAGATATATACCACAAAAGTAGCCTGTATTTCTTGGTGTTTATAACAGTGATACGTAGTGATAGAAAATTTACAAGTCAAGGTAGGCCAACAACTTTGTAAGTTATTTCTGATAAAGAAACCATCTTTCTAGAATACTTTATCCTAAAACATAGTGGAACATTGAACTAAGTGTTAGCTACCGTCACCATGCAATATATCCTACACCGATGTATCTCGCAGAAAAGGTAGAAGCCATGTCACGATATAGCAAGTTTCAGTAGTGGAACTTTTATACAAGTTTATAATCAGAATAGCAATCGATGAAGAAACGAACCTTGTGCAAACATTGTTGTATAGCCGCTTCCTTTCCATAACGGCACGACAAAATATCGGCTGCAGAATTAATATGATGATTTTTCCAAAAATATAATGTATAAAGATGTAAAAGATGCTCAGTATTTTAGATACCAGTCAACCGCTCTTTGCTGCAACAGATGATACAAGTTTGCTTTCATTGAAGCACCGATGTGACCTCTTCCCAAGTGAAACTATATCAAAACGATCACATTAAGCATAAAAATCACTTAACATTTTAAATATGCACAACTGAAAATATAAAAAAAGCTTGACCATTACGCTTCACTTGGAAACAATGATGGGATCATATCATCATAGAATTAGGCGATTCACTTTATAGTAAGCATAAGCATGTTAGGAACTTTTCACTTTACAGTTTACACTTAAAATTCTAAATAAAATTGTACAATACTTCCACTTCACTTTATATACATTAAGACATCTATCAAACCATATTTCCAGTTCAGTATTGAGATTCTAAAGCTAGGTGCCAATATATCTTGGATCCAAAAAGCCTTGGCTCATAAGCTAGATGTCGACTTTCTACATGAATCCACAAAATACATATAGTCTATTGGAAACATATACAAGCTATTGATTTAACTAGTAACCCAACATATGTTCTAACATATAACCGTTCTGGGGAATAACAAATCAACAATCCGGATTTTCATGCTAAAATAGGGAGGTAGATACATACAAGATTAAACAAATAATGCAACAAAAAATTACATCATCCCAAATGGCTGCAAGATCCTCAGATGACTGATGCTCTGCCCTCCCAATGTCAATAATTGTGCCCAACGACTTTGCTTTCAGTGGTGTAAACCCAGTGGCAAAACTTGAATTCCTAAAGGAACCATGTAAACCCCACTTCACAAAACCACCTGGAATAACACGTCTTTTTAAATTCTGACAATCTACAGGCCGAGAAGAACAAGTGAAACACTTTTTCGTACGAAAAGAAGAACATAAACCTCTGCCATGAAAATTCCCCGCCAGAGACGATGCAATCCATGAGACTTTGTTTGCAAACCGATGCATAATGTATAACTGCACCACATTATTCATCTAAAATTATAACACTTAAGTATGTCAAAGTCAGAATACAAGCTACTGAGTTTCTGATAACCCGAAACAGGCAGCTGTTCGAGTTGAAGCTCTTTCGAATTCTAGGAGTCAAAATTCAACAATAATATTTCACTGCAAGCCTCAAGAAATTAAACATCTACAGTAGCTCATTTCATATTCTTATTCAGAATATAGGACAAATTTCTCACAGGAATATTTTCAAACACCTGCAATGCACTATCAATTGCACATAATATATAAGCACAAAATAAATTAAAAGAAGCTTAAAAATCAAAATGCTAAAGATCATACACAGCAACATATATATACAAACAACAATTCTTATTAAGTTGTCTGCACATTTTCAATAAAATAGATGATCTACCTGATTTTTGATCGATAAAGAAGCGAGTAGTAATTGAGCCAAGTTGTTAGATTGAAAAATTGAGTTGATTGAAAAATGAATTATCGAAATACGATTTATTAATTATTAAATTAGACGATAATTTTTCTAATCAAGTTCTTATTAGTTTTTTCTTATTTATTAAATTAAGATTGCAAAAAAATAATTTTAGATAATCATAAAATGATAATAATATTAAAATTTATGATTGATTTTTTTTCTTATTGAAAAGTTAATATAATTTTTACCTTTTTATAATTAATCGTCACTTGATGCTAAAAAGATATATGATTCAACATTTTTGAGAAAATATTAAGATGTGTATTATATATTTATCTGCAAAAAATATAATAATAACATATTTATACTATTCTATACTATACTATTAGGATTGTTAGGATTGTTGCCCGCTTCGCTTGGCGTCGTATAATATAAAATGTAATACTTATTTATACAAAATGTATTAATTTAAAAATTATATTCATAATTTGTTAAAATTTTAATTTGAACATAGAAAATTTTAATCATTAATATATTGTTTCGAAATGTTCTGCTTTTTCCATATGCGAAGTTGCAAAATGAAGTTATGATTTATACTGTATATATAATTTACGCGAATAAGTTGTGTACTTTTACGGTCGTATGTTATACGTATTTATAATTTTATATGTTTGATGATTATACAAACATGGAAAACATAGGAAATAATATCAACTTAGAAGATACTAAAAACTTTGATTGAATAGGTGAACCGTAAAGTTTAACATTGCATGATAAGCTGAAATCATTGTTTTGATGATTGATTGAAATCATTAATAATAAAGCAGACGAAAGTTCAATCTAAATGCTCTGAAAGATGCAAGTAATTTGATAGTAAAGAAATACAACTTCTTCAGTTGTTTAGTAGAATTTTAGACTGCAGACTCACATCTTCAACTTCTTGCAAGAGGTCTCCTTGCGGATTCTGATATCCAAGCATTGCTCATTCAATTTGTATATTGTTCATTCTGTAAATATTGTTACTGTCAAAGATGAATAGCTCAAGTTATATTTAAAATTGTTGTTCATATGTTATCTTAGGAATGACCTTAATTGAAGTCTGATGTTCATAGCAGCTTCATTCTCTAGATTTATGTAAAATCTTGTTGGAGGATAACTTGTTATAGTTAGATCACCTGAAATCATACAATGTATGATCACATTTTAAAATCTATACTAATGTAATTATTAATCTTTTGATGTAACATGATATACCTTGTGTTTGATTCACTTTGCAACTTGAGATGATTAGTATTATCGGTTGCTGAAGATTTTGATTAAAAGCTGCAGTAATCTGTTCTGCTAAATGATTCTTGGAAACAACTCTTACATTGTGACTATTCATGAAATGGAGAAAACGAATCATTACTTTTTTGAAAACGAATCATTTTTGATAAGTATTATAAAATCTAAAGGATTAAATACCTTGTGTTTGTTAGAACAAATTTCGCAAAAGATACTTGCTTTTCAGTATCCAAATTAACGTAACGAAGGATTGGCTCAAACGATGTTACATTTCCTATGATATTTGCATGCATAATCTCAATGTTAAAGTTTGGTAATTAGGAGAAAGAAATGAAAAATGCTTAAGTTGAGAAATTTGAAAACCTGTTAGAAAACGATCTTGTTGTGCAAGTACTGTAAGATCTTGGAAGTCACTGAACTTAAAAACATGCTCTGGTATGTTAATTAGCTGAGGGATTGGCGTCACAACTGTGCTCTCCATGAGAACAATATACTTGTCACTTTGAAAACAAATATGTTTAGCAGCAAGATTGTAAGAGTTACTATGAAGTTTGTTATTTGTATTTGTTGTGTTTCAGTAAACTGTTGTGCCAATTGATTAACGTTTTCTTTGTCAATCCAAGCATGCACTCTTGAATTCTGTTTTGAACATAAAATTAGTACATTATGAACGTTAAAAGATATTCTCCAAGGATTGATAGTGTTAGCTTACTTACAGTATCATCTACCAAAATAAGGTGAACACCTCAAATCTGTGCATCATGTCGACTGATTTCTCTCCACATTCTTGAAACTCTTACTCTTATTTTCCAGTCAATCCTTATGTTTGGGTGAATGTTTCTTAAATTGGTGAGGTTGTTCTCAGTCATAGAAGTGAATTTGTATGTATACTTCTGATATTGAATGATGTTGAATGAATTTGATGAGGTATTGTTGAAGTTTTCTTTATGTTACTTTGCAGTATACTTTTTGTTGGTTCCTATGTATACCAATGTTATTTTAAAGTTTTTTTTTATAGTTTCCTACTTTTATTTGGGAACAATTTTTTGGTAAATTTTCAGTTATCATAATGGTGGAAGTGTTGATCCACATTTGTATAATTGGAAAATAGTGATAGAAATTTGTATGAGCAATATTTTCAAATTTAAAAAATATTTAATGTAAAATAATTGTTTACTTTTCAAGTACGTAATTAATAATACAGTCTAACTAAAATTTAATTAAAATTTATTATTTTGAATAAAAATACTACCAAAGATAGAAAATATTATTTAATATTACAAATAAAAAGTACACAAAATGCATAAATAAAATTTTTTAATTTATAAATATTATAAGATGATAATATTTGAAAGTGTGATAACATGTTTTTATAATTTTATAAGTTTGAGTATGATAGGTAGTAATGTTAGAAGAACATTATATTTAAGATATTATTTGTGGTAAATATATTTTATTTAATAATATGTATTATTTAAAAAATTTTAAAATATAAAAAATTAAATACATATACAGAAACATATATATATATATATATATATATATATATATATATATATATATACAATATATTTTTTTTGGGTATTATGTTTCTTTCGAAAACATTAAAAATTTCTTTATTGTTCAAAAGTTAAATTTTTGGAAAATAAAATAAGTCTTTTAGTTTAGTTATGAAAGTATGTATTGTTTAGGATTCATGACATGTTGTAGCAGAACGTGTAAAAAATGTAACTAAATTGTACATCCATTATGCATGTTGTGTCACATGTTTAGCACAACTTTCATCAACTACTGTATAAACTACTTGCGGTTTGTAGTCAGTTTTTTTGGAACGGTTAATCTTTCTTAATATAAATTTGCCTAATTTACATTTTGCTTTTCACTAAAATATCATCAGAACTGCAGGACCATCGAAAAGGAAGATTTAAAATTTTCAAGATGACAGCAAGTTAGTCATCAATCCTAAAAGGCGTTCTATAGTTAAGAAAGATGTTATTGAAGATCAAATTTATAAACTTAGGGGTCATTCTGAAGCGTTGCATGGTAAGATTGATACGATTGAAGATGATTTGATGATGTTATTCAAGGAAATGAATGTCAAACAATCAGATATATTGGCTTCTATGTATGGTCTTGCTGAGAATTATGAGTATGTGTTTCTTGTTTAATAACATATATGTGATGTAGTTAGTAAGTTTAATACACAATTTTTTTTATATACAAATTTGTTAATCTTGATTTTACAGGATTATAGTTGAATCAATCAAGAGTAATGCTGTTGGTTACATTTCAACATCAAATTTGAGTAAAGATTCTTCATCTCGCAATGTTGATTTCCATATTTTATTGGATGAAATGTCTTTATCTCTTCACAATTATAATCAACAATATATGTTGAAAATTGAATTGCTCAATGATGCTTTTGGAAAATTTTCGGAAGAATGGAGAAGCACACAAGGTCTTAAGAATAAAACCATTGAACTTGAAGATAAGAGGAGAAAAATGAATCTGGAATTTCTTGAAAGGCATATGACATAGCCTATTTGTTTAGTTCGAGGATTTAACTTAACTCAAATAAGAATGTAATAAGTAAATAGCAGTCCTTCAGTCACAGGGATCTCAGAAAGTGTTATCCGTCAAAGAAAGGAAGAACAATGTCTATCTACAGACTTGTAAATAATTTCACTG
>PHNY01044398.1:2993-36175 GCA_003724115.2 Anethum foeniculum
ATGATTTTGTCAGAAAAATCTAGGCAAAACGGCAAAAGGCACAAAACCCGATGATTTTTAAACACTACTTTTACGAGCCAAAATTGGTAGATATATTTAAAAGAGTGTCAACATCAAATGTTTTACTCTCAAATATATTAAATATATTTAGTGAATATTTATATCCAATTTTTAGTGCCAAAAGCCATGCCTAAAGACCAAAAACAGATTTTATTCCGAAAATACCCATAAATCCTTATTTAACCGGATAAAATCATGTTTAATTCAAATATAAATAATCCTTGGACTTCATATTTAGCAATTCGTAAGAAGATCCGAACGAAGACAATTAAATCAAGCGGCGAAATCATTATTTTATGTGGAATATTATGTTTGAATATTTCATAAGTCAAAACTTTTGTTTGACTTGTCGGTAAAGACAAATGCATTTTACGGTCACTTTAATAGGCTGTTTTAACATTTGAAAAATTCAAAATAAATCTTCCGGATGTCTTTTAGACTTGAAACTTGGGATTTTTCCTTCGTATCTTGCCTTCTATCATATATATTTATTTCGTGATTTTGGGTTGACTTTTTTCCGGGAACCCTAAAATCGATACGTAATTGATTTATCGGTCACTTAAAAGTCATAGATGGTCAAAGAATTTCAAGGTGAAATTTTTACCATGATCTTATAGAATCATTTCTAGAGGATCCCCAAAATTTCATAATTTTTCAATTTGTTTTCGATTTTTAGTGAAAATCGCAATTTTGGTCGTCGGTAAACGCAACGTTCAATTTCTGGTTTTTCTAAATAATAGAAAAACGTCCCAAACCACTCTTTAAAATAAAATGAGAACTGAGACTTAATATCATCCGCACATTATTTAAAATTTTTTTTAATCATAACCGTACAATCTGTCTCCCTCGTTTGACCCATCAACTACACACTCTTGTCACTTTACATTCAACAACCATTACTCATCATCTCAAACGGCCAGTAGTTTTCCCCCGCTTTCTATCTCATCGCTATTAGTGATACCAGGCATTTTGCCTTTGAATATGTTGTGAAATTCAAAAACGGCATTGTTAATAAGGATTAATCGACCTATTAATAAGATAGGGAGGGGTAGATCTAATAGCGGACATATGTATGACACCGGTAAGGTGTGTCTATAGAGATTGATTTGTTGGCCTACTTGTATATTTCATAAATCGATAACGAAATTATATTTTAGTCCTAGATTCGTATTAGTAATAACATGTCTCTTATATTCTTCTTAATGGTGATTTGGTGTGTTTGGAAATGATTATAGTCACATGTGAAACTCAAATATGATTTTCTTGCTAATTTGTGTTGAAAACTTTGGGTAATTTATATTCTAGTTTTGGTGTTATGAGTATAAATTTAGGTGATTGGCATATAATATTGGTGAATTGAAGTGTAATTTGGTGTTAATTTGAGTTGATTATTGGTTGTTTTAGTGAAGTTGATGCGAGTTGAGATTTTAGATTGGAGTTGCCAATATGGAATTGGATTGGAGTGATTGAAGTTGTTTTGGTTTAGGTTTCGGTAAAAAGATCGATTTTTTATCGAAAAAGGTCGAGATTGTGGAATTGAGGAAGTGTGGGGGAAGTGATTGATCTGGTGGTATTTTTAAGTGCATTTGTCGTAATTGTGTTCGTATACAGTCGTATACTGTAATTGTGTTGGTATGCTTTTTTGACTGTGCGACATTGTGGAATTGAGGAAGTGCGTGTTAAGTGATTGATCTGGTGGTGTTTTTAAGTTCATTTGTCGTAATTGTGTTTGTGTACTGTATTGACGGTGTAAGATTGTGGAATTGAGTTTGTGTTTGTCGTGATTGTGTCTGTGTACTCTTTTGGCAGTGCGTTTGTGTTGGATGTATTTTTGAAGTAGAATTGTAGAGATTTAAGTTGTGATCTTGTAGTGAACGCGGTTTGTGAATTACGGAATGATTTTGTAAGATTAATGAAGGGAAAGAAGGGAAGAAGTGTGGGATTTGAAGTAAAATGACTGGGGGTCATTAGGTTTACGAACTGGAAGTTATGGATCGTTGGTACAGCAACAGAGTACAAATAGTACGGTACGTCTCAGAATTTTATTGTGGTGCGGAAACATGCAAATATGTCACTTTCTGGTTCACGGGAGAAAGAAAGGGTGATTCCTTATGTATTGAGACATTTAGTTCGGAGGAATTTTGTTATGGTGGTTTTGCTAATTACGGCTTTTGTGTTCTGTATGACTGGGTTCCTTAAAGTAAATAAAGGTTTGCTAATTATGGTGGTTTGTGTTATTTTTCCACAATGAACAGTCTGATAGTATGTGACGAAATTACTGGCTTTCCACCTCCTAATCCTCTAGATCTTAATTCTTTAGTTGCTACACCTGTTTTAGGATCTGTAACTGTTCAAAACAATCTATATGAACATTTCTCCTTCCCTCATCCCCCTCCTCCAGGCAAGAGAAGACGCATTGGAACACGACGTAAGATTGTAATTGTAACCCCACTGGTGTTCTGCTAGTCTTTTATAATTCAATCACGTATTACTATATTTCCATGTATCAGTCTAGCAAATGTATTACGGATGTTGCAGGGCTTTTATTCTAGCTTTAGCACAGTGTTAATCTCTATCAATTGTGACTTTAGAAGTCATTTTTGTGGTTGTTGGACTACTTGATGCATGTTTTTTGTAATATCGTTAAGATAAGAACTATCACGTGATTAATTTTAAGAGATTATTGAAGATTATCTTTTGGTTCAATTCGTTAATCTAAGGAGCTACCAGAATTTACAGCTCAAGTTTGCAAAACGATATGAAGATATTCCAGGTGTATAATATTTTGTCAAGTCATATGGTTTGGTGGTATTTTGGAAATGTTCTACAATATTTATAAGGTTTAGCTAGATCAAAATTTTCTAGTCCTGTTTTTCTCGTTTATTGGCTTCTGTGTGCCGATAAGTATGGCCTGGGCACCTGATTAGCTTGTATTTTATGGTATAAATTTGGCTCAAATATTGGCGATCTTGAAATGATGATTTCTTTTTGAATTTTTGAGTGATTGTTCTATGATTTCCAGAAATAATGGCGTTGATGATGCTTTTGATTTTACCTCTGAGTGTTTGTGCTTGTACTTGATAGGTAGTTGTGACCGAAAGGGTTGCCGGTTTGGATGTTTTAGTTTGTATCATGGTTATTTGTGATGTTTATTTACTGAGGAAACATTGATTGAATATGTTTTTTTGTGATTTTCATTTAAAATTTTTGATGACTTGCATTTAAATTTTGGTGATTAAGTTTGGTGAATATTTGGGGATGGGGGTGCTGATAAGGAAGTGCTGGTGGGTTGCAATGTGGTGGCTTTAAATTTTGGAAATTAAACTTTTTAATTTGATGATTTTGTAGTTTTGCAAGCATATGTGGTGCAGCTGAAATGTAGGTGGAAGACCCTGGTAGAAGCCGTGATGTCTCTTAATTTTGGACGTTTTTTTTTTTTTGGCTTGGACATTTGATGTAAATGTAATAGTCATGTTTTTAATTTTTTGTTTCATGTTTTGTTTAGTCTGTGCTTGCATAGATATCTAAGTTAGTGTATTTTTCCATTTGATCTATAAATCTTTGGGTTGATTGTTCCAGTTTTTTTTTACTTGGCTTCTCTTGTGTGGTAATAGCCCGGGATATTCAAGAATGAGAATAAAAAAAATCAGTGGAGAAGTCAGTAGTCACGATACTAGTACCCAAGTTAAAATTCTTATTCCCACCAAATTTAATAGGGAGCTAAGATAAGGATGTCTTTTATCCTCACACAATATTTCAATCCTTCTTAATTTTGGCTAGGTATAGCACTTGCCACTCTTTCGTATTGTATTGTATTTCACTTTTGTGTCGAAATTTTTTGAATAATTTTATGAGTTTATGTTAACTTTTTAAGTATGAAAGGTGATATTGTATATTTTTCGGTGATATTTTCTATACATGTCCAGGAGCCTTATTTTGCAAATGACAAGCTGGCAAAACGTACAAATTGAAGTTATTGCAAGAAAAATAAACTATTAATGAAAAAGATAAAACAAACTCTATAATTTGCTGGTTAAAGAACCTAGCAAGACTAGATCGACATAGCTAAAATTACAAATGTAAACTAATAGTTAACTACTAATTGACTCTATAGTATATTAGTCTTTATGGGAAATATTAGAAATATGTCTTGCAACAATATCCAGCTGATGTCCTAGCTTCGGACCATGTCTATCAGATGAAATCACGACCCCAACTGTCATATTTTGTCAGCACCTTTTCCTCGGCTTAATCATATGTTGCGTGTTATCCCATGTTGCCTCAAACTCAATTTTAAAGTTCAACTCTGATGATGCAAGAACCATCTCTACCGGTGGCATTACAGCCCCTTCCAGCACTTATAGAAGCACTTTCACTACTGCTTACAACCTCTTATACATACTTTATTTTGTTAATATTGGAGTCACTGCAGTAAATTACAATGGTTTTAATGCTGACAAGGATGGCTAAAGTATGTAGCTTTTCAAGTTTGACTAAACCTTACTTTTAAAAGTTCAATATATATTAGCAAACTGGTTACCCTAAACAAAATAAAAGACATCTAATTCTCGATTTTTGTGAGCTTAATCATTAAAATCTCTAATGCTATGTAGTTTATTCACTTGAATTGGTTCCGAAAATGTGTTTCCTGCATAACTAAACTTAGTTACAAAAAAAAAACTTCACTGATCTCGCAAAAAATAACACATGGTCATTTTTGTCCCAGAAAACTTACACATTCAGATAATATATTAGATATTTTACCGCCCAAACTTGTTACGCAAAAAACACATCAAGATATAAAAGGCGACACTCACTCCCAAATTTGCAACAAAGAAACATCATTGAAACATAACTACTTCAATGCTCTAGAATTAGCAAATAAAAGGTCTCTGACTTTCCAAGAAAATAAAAGTACTGAAAAATAAACCATTTTATCCACCTATCGAAAGGGCATACTAACACAATTACACAACTTCAATACCCCCGATTATAGCTTACTCAATACCACTAAAACATAACTACTTCAGTGCTATAGAATTAGCAGTAAGAAAACTACCATTTGACAATTTTGTCTACAAAATTTCTTTATGGTACCCGTTATGCAGCAACATGATAGAAGATGCCAATGCAGTAAACTTTGGTCTCAACAAAATCAAACAGAAGCATGATCATGAGTGTCATGGTGTGCATCAACACAACCAAAATCAATACTAGCAAAGTTTCTGACAAGTTTCAAAACTTTGAATAATGCACATTGAAGAACATGTATTATTTTATCAAACCAAAACCACAAAAATTAAGAATATAAATCATTATAAATTGGTCAGAAATCACCAATAATGAAAAATCACCAAAAAAAACATGGGACCATAAAAAAATAAAAAAAAGATAATGATTTGTGTTCTTTATTTGCGAATCACTTTCCAGATCACTAAATGCCTATAAACATTATTAATTAATTCTAATCGATTATGTTTTCATTATTAATTTGTGTAATCGGCCGATATCATGAATTAATTCTAAGCAATTAGGAGTAATAGATCGGGCGATTTTACTCACTGGAGGCACACATACGATTAGCATAATTGAAAGTGAGAGTGGGAGCATCATTGAATTTTTGAGAGCGTTAATGCTCAGGAGAGATTAATAATTGCTCTAATTACCTAACCGATCAAATTACTAGAAGTGATAAATTATATAAGAATATATCGAGAAGTTAATGCTCGGAGAGAGATTAGCGTACTCTAGTTGTGTTATCACATTTATTGCTGCAGTTTAAAGGCAGTTATTTTGTAAGCATGGTGGACATGATTACCCTAGGTTTTAATGTTCATTGTTTGTTTAGATTAATTAGTTTAGTGTTAATTTAGTTTTAATTATTAGCTAGTATATATTCTTCACATCGATTTGCTCTTGAAACAATCTATAATAATTGAGTTGAAATTAATAGAACATGTCTCCTTATGGATACGACCTGCACTTGTCACTTTGTACTAGCAATAGACACCGTGCGCTTGCCGTTAGATTAAAATAAACACATTAGTTGCCTTAATATTTTTTTAAGGGGGCTTACATCGGTTTTCACCAATGAAAAGCCCCAATCCTTTCTTTTTTGTTCGTTTTTCTTGATTAAGTTTTTGTTTTTTCTTGAATAATATCCGAATTTATTTGGGTTTTGTTTAGTGTAGGGATGGGCATTTCAGCCGCCCCGCCTCTACACGACCGATCCCCGTCCCGTTCGGGTCGGAGATTCAGGATATTTTACGCGTTCGGGACAGGGAGTTGGGAATAGTATAAAAAAATTTGGGGATTAGGGCGTGGTTGGGGACCAGGGTCTCCCCGCCCCGTTTCCCGACCCTGGTCCCCGATTATCATATTTAATATAAATATATAATAATTTGTATGTATATTAATTAAATTATTAAGAATAAATGTAATTTATAAACATTCTTAAGATTAATTTTTTTTTAATATTTCATTATATTAAAATTTCATAGTAGAATATGATTTAATAAAAATAATTATAATATTATTGCACAATCTATCTAGAAAATGATAATAATGACTAATTTACTATATAAATATAAAATTATACAATTTTTTAATACAATGTTTGCTTTTATAATTTGCGTACCTAAATTTAAGTATTAATAATAATATCATGCAATTTATATAAAAGAGAAATGAGTAATTTTATATTAATATTTTAATATTATTCATTGTAAAGACTACTAATAAGTATGATTTGTTGATTCGTGCTTAGCACGGGTGTAAGAGCATCTTCAATTAAATAAAAATTTTAGAGATTATATAAAAAAAAACACTCATATTGTACATTTCCCTTATCTAAAAATATAGTCAACCTCTTTATGTTGGCTATATTTGTCGAACCTCTACTGTAAGAACCATATTGAAGTGATAAATTCTAATTATAACAACATAAAATTTTAATAATATACTATTTTTAAAATTAGCCAACCAATATAGCCAACACGATGTCTTATAGGTTCAACAAATTTTACACAATATCCTACATATTCAATTTAGCCGATCAATTATAGCCAAAGCAGTTGGAGATGCTCCAACTCTGGTACACCTAGAACTTATATATTTATTAAAATTAGACCAATCATCTCATGACACATAATTGATAATTTTTTGAAACAAATTTTTTAAATATCTAGTACTTTTCATGTATAAATTAAAAATGATTCTTTTAAAAATATAAATAAACACAAGTGTTTCGACTTTTGACAAGTGTTTAAGATTTGAGAACTTGTGACCAACTTCGGCTTCTGTATTGTAGATTTGTAGTAGCTGCAGACTGCAGTGCTCGGTAAAGCGGCTTCTCTGCAATGAATTTTTGTTTATAGGGTAGCGGGTAGCTGAGGTACGGATTGGGCTTTAAATTGTAACAGTGTGTGGATATTTGTTAGGCCCACAAAGATTAGTTCCCAATCTTTAAAATGTTTCTGGAGCCTTGGAGAAAAGAGGGGAAAAAAAAAAGTTTTTCCCAGCTTATTAGGCTTAACAAAATTTGGAAGTTTACTCTGTATCCTATTGGGCCCAATCTTTTTTAGCAAACCAAAATATCGTGAGAACTGTAAATTTATTGGTAACCGAACTTAGACAGTTTTTCCCCTCTGTATTGTGCAAAACAATTGGTACAACAAAATTTAATATGCAAAACCATTGATTCTCACTATTATCACGGTTTTTTAATCCTCATCTGAACCCAAAGTCTACATATATACTGCCCCGTCTCATTTTACACTATATTCAATTTTTTCACGCATTTGAAATATATTTGGAAAATGTTTATATTTTTCTTTTTTACAAGCAACTCTTCCTAGCATATTGAAATGCGTAAAAAGTCAAAGGTAGGCGTAAAATTGGAAGGGGAAAATCATGATCAATGGCAGCTCAACCTATTCTCTTGACCTGGACCAACCTCGCACTGGCTAGCCATAAAGTTGATATCAATGTCATAAACCTGTGATTCTGTGAAAGTGGAATAGCTAGAACACAGCACAGCATGTAGAAGGAAAGCAAACACACAACCAGATATCACTATTAGGGGTATGTTTATGACATGCAGAAAGCAAAGTTCTGTAAAATATTTCAAGTATCATTTTTGAGAGGACACAAAATAAAGTATTGACATATTTTGGTATAGGAGACAGCTTGATGGACAGTAACTATACATCATATAAGTACTCCTGCAAGACCTTGAGCTCTTTATGCAAAAAGGCCTATTTCAAGATATCTAGTAATTCTAATAGTCAGCTAGCCTATAAAAAAGTACAAGGTTGCCAGAAGCCCAGAACTATTAATTTCCTCTGAAAAATATTAATCAAGATTTCCAGTTTTGGCAACTGCCTCGTATCAAGAGCGCGCAGCATGGCTAAATAGCTAACACCAGATAATGAGATTTCACTATTCACATATCCATATAATTAGACACTTCTTAGTTCTCACAGTCCAAATCAGTATTCAGTAGTACTCCCTCCGTCCCCCTGAGTAGTATACATTGGGGAATGGGGGCTCGGCACGCATTTTAACGCTCATTTATAACATAGTTTCATAAATAATTTTAAATTTTTTCTTTTTCTAAATAAAAGTATAACACTTGAAGTTTAATTCAGAAAAAGAAAATTTTANCTACGGAAGTATACTTTATATTCACCTTAAAATGCGTGTCGAACTTTGAAAAAATTATGTATATAATTCAGAGGTACAGAGGGAGTACTAGTTACTAGCAAGGGGTTGAACAGTTACTTAAATAATGTATTAGCAAAAGAGGGTACTGATACTCTACTAAAACAGGGGATCCTTAAAAAAAAAAAAAAAAACTTGCGAATTTTGATTTTTGCGCGACACCTTTTTATTTTTGTGATAATGTGGTTTTGAAAAAGAAAAGAAATTACAAACATGTTCTTTTTTATCTAAAGTGAGTCACAAGGACGGTACAAATTACAAAGAAGTGGAGGAATCAAACATATGACTTCGTCATTAGATAATGACCTTATCCGCAAAATTACAGGCATGTCCATCTGCTAGCTATATGTACATATGTATTGTTGATATGTACACATGATTAATATTTGTTAAACATATTGTGCATGCATGAATATGCTCCGTTTATATGTTGCTAAATAGGGGCAGTTTGTTGAATGAAGAGGCACTTGTGTTCTTTAACTGATTATAGTAAGTAGGAATTTATCACCTCTATAATTGATCAATAGCAATTTTAAGTAATTAATTGCTTTCACATTATTGAATGCATCTTCTATCTTAATGGCCAAGCCTTTCCATTTCCCATATAAGTATACGTTGGAGTACTTCTTTTCACTTTCCCTTGTAATCATAATAGAATTTCACCAAAAACATGGAGACTCACTCTATCAAAGCTTGGTCAAAATCTGAAGTTAGTGCAGGCGCAGGTGCAGGTGAAGAAGAATACAATTCTGTAACTACCAATAGTCAAGATATGTTCACCCTTCCTTCTCTAGATTACAGGTAACACACACACACACACATGCAATTCTCATTATATAATATATAATCAGTTCTTTTTCGAAGAACTATATTTTCGAAGTGCACTATATTTTGGATTTTATGTGCACTAGTGCTTGGTCATGCTTGAAACTAATTTATCTAGTTCTCTTTTTTCGATTCCAAGTGGATTTTCGGATTTGGATTGCATTCCTTTTGATATACCAGTACAAGAGGATATTGATCCTTTATCATCTTGGGATCCAGTGCTGAATGGAAGCATACCCATTAAAGGTGATGATTGATTTTGTCTGGTCTAATGTTAATTTTTTTAAAAATCTCGATTACAATTCTTTTGTGTGTATATCCAGATGAGTTTTATGATCCTCATGGAAGTGGATTTGGGGAATGGCGCAAATGGAATGATGATGGGATGATGAATATATTTCATAGTACTCAAGATCAAGTGCAACCTTTACTATTGTGCGACAAAAGTACTGTAGTAGTAAATGATAGTAAAGAAGAGGAGAAATATCAGTTGAGAGATTGCAGATCTGCAGATGGAGAAGAGAAAGGATATCATACTTCGAAAACGTTAACGAGAGAAGTAGTTTCACAGCACTTTTACATGCCCATTACACAGGCAGCCAAGGAACTCAATGTTGGTTTAACATGTCTAAAGAAAAAGTGCAGAGACTTAGGAATCACAAGGTGGCCACATAGAAAGCTGATGAGCCTTCAATCGCTCATAAATAATGTCCAGGTTTCTTTAATTCTAGTATACCTTTATCATGTTTTCAAGAGTTTAATTAAATATTAACCTTTTTCTCAGAAGTGAAATGATATACACATTTTGTGAATTGTCAGTTTTTTATTATAGTCCATGATTCTAGTGTCAGAAATTATAAACATGCATTCGGTGTTTTCTAAAAAATTTAGTTAAAAAGAGTCGTAATTTAATACTATATTATGTTTGTTTCGAATAATATTTCAAACAACCTCACACTTACACTTAGGTGAAAATAGTTATTCTCACGTGTTCTCGCGCTAAAAGTGTCCTCCAATAATAATATTCAACAAGTTGTGGACATCTTTATTTTTGTTTGTTGTCCCTTAGTAATTAGACTGTGCTTTTTAGTGGGATTGTTGCTCCATGGTGAGATTGTGTCCCTTGTCGGGATTGTTATGGTGTTACACTAGTGTAAAGTGGGTGAAGGTAGTGTTAAATAGTACCAAGATCGGCCTCTACTAACACCTAGAAGGTTTTAGTAAAGCTACTTAGGATGTACATGTAATTAGACATCTGCATTGCATTTGTTACATTGTCACAGGGACGATTAATAAATTTCAATCTGCTGGTAGGAACTGGGGAAGCAAGAAGGCGATACGAGGGACAATGAGAAGAAGCTGAGGGAAGCAATAGAATTACTTGAGCAAGAGCGAAAACGGATAGAAGAAAATCCGGATGTTAAATTAGCGGACAAGACAAAGAGGCTTCGACAAGCTTGTTTTAAAGCTAACTACAAAAAAAGAAAGTCTGCCAATAATGTTGAAGGAGATGATATCCTGATGATCATGGATGATAATGCCAGTAATAATGAGTACTCTCCTGCTGATGATCGATCTTCTTCCAGCAGTACTGGCCTTTATATCAGTGCGGACTTTACAAATGATCAATGGACGAGCCCTGGAGAATATTTCAATGTCGATGACTTGGAGATGGAGTCGCTTTTTTTGGATTGTGAGACATCTCCTACAAACACAATTTAAGATCTACTAGAGCTACCTTAGCGTTATACCATATGTGCCAAATGCATGTATAATTAAGCTTCTACAAGGTCCTTTTACATGTACCGGAGATCCAGTTGTTTTCCAAAAAGTTTTATGATATGAACAGCAAAGCGAACCGTAAATTGATAATGGTCTAAGGTTGCCCTCCATATAATTATTCTTTTCTGGTTAAAACACTCACACAAGTGTCTTGTCAATCCTCGACATCTCCGTTTAGCAGGTTCCAACTCTCAACATAGGGACCAAGAAATCTCACTACATATATTGGACGTCTCAGCATTACATTATATCAATACAATTTTAAAAATAATAATTTTAAATACATGATCAATGAGCTTTGAAATATGTGTAACACGTTAAATTGGCCTTTAAAGAACAAAATAGTGTCCACAAAGGGTTGGTGCAATGATTGAGCTCTTATCTCCTCGTGGGAGGTCAGCAGTTTGACTCCTAATGTGTGCCTGTTTAATTAATTAAAAAAAAATGAACAAAATGGAGGAGTATCAATTGTGTTAATAGTGTAGAATGATTAAAAATATTAATTATATATTTTGTTTTACAAAAAAATAAATTAGCAACATAAAAATATTCAAAACTGGGCGCCAACTTAAAAACATAAATTAGCAACCATTCTCGTGTGAATCAAAGCTGGAGAAAAGAGTGATGAAAATTCAATCTTTGCAAGCAATAATAAACCAATCACCCAACACTGAAAAAACCATCATTTCAATCATAAAATCACCATCTATACAAAAGCAAAAATTACTTCAACTACATGCCCATCTCATTTCTACATCTTTTGTTCAAAACCCCACCATTTCATTCTCTTTGTTATCTCGTTTCTCTGTTTCTCCTTTTCTTGATTTATCCCATTCTCGCCGCATTTTTTATCACTTGAAAAAACCCAATGTTTCTCATTATAATGCCATTCTTAGGGCTTATTCAGTGAGCTTAAACCCAGTTGAGGGTTTTGTTTTGTTTCGACAAATGTTGCGAAAAAACATACGCCCAGACCCTGTTTCTTGTTCGTTTGTTACTAAGGCTTGTGTTAAAGGGTCGTTGTGGTTTAGTGGGTTACAGATTCATGGGAGGATTTTGAGAGATGGGCATCAATTGGATAGCCTTTTGATGACTGGTTTGATGGATTTTTATTCGTGTTTTTACGCAGTTGATGATGCATTTAAGGTGTTTGATGAAATTACTAGGAGAGATACTGTGGTGTGGAATGTGTTAATTTCTTGTTGTACTAGGAATGGGCGTACACGGGATGCGTTGGATGTGTTTGATAGAATGGAGAAGTTGAAATGTGAGGGGAAACCGGATGATGTCACTTGTTTGCTTGTTCTTCAGGCGTGTGCGAATTTAGGGGTGCTTGAATTTGGTGAAAGAGTTCATAATTATATTAGAGAAAATGGGTTTGATAAAATTAAAAATATTTGTAATTCTCTTATAGCAATGTATTCGAGGTGTGGAGATATGGAGAAGGCTTATGAAGTTTTTAAGGGGATGAATAATAAAAGTGTAGTTTCATGGAGTGCAATGATATCGGGTTTGGCTAGTAATGGATTTGGTCGAGAAGCTATTGAAGCATTTTGGGAGATGAGGAAGATGGGTGTTACCCCTGACGAGCAAATATTTACTGGTGTACTTTCTGCTTGTAGTCGCTCTGGCCTGCTTGATGAAGGTCGTATGTTTTTCAATAGTATGAGCAACGAATTTGGAATGATGCCTAATATTCATCACTATGGATGTGTGGTTGATCTGATGAGTCGAGCAGGTTTGCTTGAAGAGGCATACAATCTTATACTTTCTATGCGAATGAAGTCAGATGCAGCTATGTGGAGGACTTTACTGGGGGCTTGTAAAATTCACGGTCAAGTAGAACTTGGAGAACGTGTAGTTGAACAGCTGATTGAGCTTAAGGCTCAAAAAGCAGGAGATTATCTACTGCTTCTGAATATATATTCTTCAGCGGGTGACCAGGAAAAGGTGTTGGAAGTTAGGAAATTGATGAAGGAAAAAGGAATTAAAACTACCCCGGCTTCTTGTACAATTGAGCTGAAAGGAGATATACATTCGTTTGTTGCTGATGATACTTCACATCCAAGAAAGAGAGAAATCTATGATATGCTTGAAGAAATAGAAAAGCAACTGAAAATTGCTGGTTATGTTACTGAAATAACAACCGAATTACATAAAATGGATGCTGCAGTGCCTGCAGGTAATCAGTTTAGGTTTTCTTATCACAGTGAGAAGTTGGCAATTGCTTTTGGAGTTCTTGCGACTCCCCCTGGTACAAAGATTAGAGTTACGAAGAACCTAAGGACCTGTGCTGACTGCCATAAGTTTGCAGAAATATTTTCAGGGGTTTATAACCGTGAGGTGGTAATCAGAGATCGTACCCACTTTCATCATTTCCGGGAAGGGCGTTGCTCTTGCCATCCAAATTGGTAGCCTTTTACGGAAGATTTTCATTTTAATCAACACTAAAAACAAATATGTATCTTAGTATTTAACTTGGAAGGATACAGAATTACTTTTAAGATAGATATTGTGCAAGTGTAAACGCTAGTCCACACTCCACAATATAGTGCTGATACATATGTGGCAAATAGCCAGTCAATAGTGTCCTTCAAGACAATACATGCAGCAACCTTCCTTCAGTTTGAATATTAGAGTTCTTAGACTGCAAAAACCCAACAAAACTTTTTGACTAGTAAATGAAAATTTGTTGTTTTTTCTACTGATGTGGGCAGCTGATATTTAAGTAGCAAAAATTAAAACAATTCTTCAAACATAATATAAAATAGAAGAATCTAGTGATTAATGTCACCTCATTATAGAGAATGCTCTGGATGTTTAATGCCACAAAACACAGGTAATGTCATACTTGCTATTACAGATTATTGTCCGAACAAAATTCTAAAACAGTGCATTCACTCTTCAGCATAGGAGCCCATCTGCATAATATTGTACCCAGGAAACTGAGAATTTATAGTCTACAAAATTGATAATGTTGATGCAATAATAATTTTATATCAATATGCCTAACATAGTATGTCTTTATCTCCTCTGGTTGCTTCACTGGTTAACTTTAAGCAGCTACTGCTTGCTTTTGTGCAAATGCAACCCCTTTCTCAATGCTGGCCTTCAACTCAGGCTTAAGGGCCTCCAGAGCCTTTTGTTCATATTCCGACAGTCCTTGAAGATCGGATGAAATAATAGCTTCAACCCCTTTCTTTCCTAGCTTAATTCTTGATGCAAAATAAGGAAGGTCGGTCAGTTCAGACTGGACAAAAGCACACTCGTAGACATCACCATCTCCATCAAGTGCACGAAGGGAGGACTCGACAAATCTTGCAGCAGCATATGCCATTGACAGGGTAGCAGATCCTGCCCCAGCCTTGGCTTCCACAACTTCTGTTCCAGCATTCTGAATCCTGACTGTAAGCTCTTCCACTTCTTTATCAGTGAAACTTACAGATGGTTTTGTCTTTGACAACAAAGGAAGAATAGTGATTCCAGCATGTCCTCCAATTACTGGAACATCAACATCAATCAGTTTTAGATTCTTCTTCTGAGCAACGAATGTGTTAGCCCTGACAACATCTAGAGTTGTAACACCAAAAAGCTTCTTGGGATCATAAACCCCCTTCTGCCTCAACACTTCTGCAGCAATTGGTACAGTAGAGTTCACTGGATTGCTGATTATATGGATGAAAGCATCAGGACAATTGTCAGCAACGGCCTCGACCAAGGTTTTCACTATATTGGCATTGATGTTGAAGAGGTCATCTCGTGTCATACCAGGCTTCCTTGGAACACCAGCGGGTATGACAACCACATCTACGCCTTTTAACGCATCACCCAGTTCCGGAGTTCCTGTGAAGTCCAACACTTGAGAGGGTGTGTTGCAGTGACTGAGATCAGCTGCAACTCCCTTGACATTTGCTATATCATAAAGATGCAAAGTCGAAACTAGTGGAGACATCTTGATGAGTAGCGCCAACGGCTGGCCTATACCACCTGCAGCGCCAAGAACTGCTACTTTGAAAGAGGACCTGATCTGATTGTTAGCTAAATAACTCTGGCTCTGATTATGTGCTTTGCAAGCAAATGAGGCTTGAAGAGCAGCCCTGCTATCCTTGCCTGAGAAGGCTGACTCTGACTCGCAGCTAAATGCTGTAGCAACCTTGAGGCCACTGAAACTCCTGAGCTTGTTGTTGATGTTCAATTGCGCACTTGTGACCTTTGACTGCGAAAGTGGACTCATTTTGGACCCACATGGTAATGTTGATCCAACAGAAAAGGTACTTGCGGTTGCTGCTGCCATCTGAGGAGAACAAGAGTATGGCTTAGTTTGACCATTAAAAACTTATTGATAACTTATTAGAAGTTTAAGAAGATCTCCAATACTCCATAATAGATTAGATATTTATTCAATCAATAGACTAGCAACACTTCATAAAAATACGCAAAATCTGGAAACAGGTGAGCTATGGCAGTGCCCTACATAAAGATAAATCAGACGTGGTAAATGAAATATGATAGACGATAACATGCAACTGTCTTCTGCTCATGGAACCAACAAAGCTTTTTAAGTCACCCTGATTGGGATCGCAAATGACAATAACAGGGCTAGTACTCTGTTCTCAGGGGTATCACAAAGCAATAATCAGATTCGGACAAGCAAATAAATTGATAAAATTTAATAAATAGATATCTGAAATAAGACCCAATATTGCATACATGACAAGGTACTTTTATGAGTCGTTTAGATTAAAGGTTATAAAGATTTATAACCAGTGCAAATAACTAGCTGCTTATGTCAAACAAAATAGAACCCTAAACTTCAAAAAAGTAATTACATCATCAATAAGTTAATAATTCTCATTTTAGTCATCTAATACAAAAAGCTGTACTATGCCCCGAGGAAAAACAGTGAACGCAAAAAATACGACAACAAATAGGAATCAATTGTGAACTGGCACTATACAAGAGACAAACAGAAGTGCTTGGTGCCAAGTTAAAATAAGTTTATTTCTTGTTATAATCTTACAGAGGAAAGATGTGCAGAGCAGATAGGTTAACAAGCAATCAAAGATAAGAAGCGTTGTGATTAAACAGAATAACACGCTGTTGTTGTCTAAATAAACAAAAAGTTCTTCACGAAACAAAAGTAGTTGCAGAAACCAACTCTATCGTAAATTCACAAGCAAATAAAGATATAAAGCACCACAATAAAACAAAAGTCCTCAAACATAACACCTATAATCCACAATATATCAAAATCATTTACATCACTTAATACGCTGCAAATTCACTAAACAAATCCAATTCACGTAATCTTCATATATTCGAAAATCAGTAACACAGCAAAAACACTAATCTAACACCAGCTTCCTTTCTCGAGTTTTCGGATTCAATTACAAGCAAACAGAGAAGGCAATTTAATGGTAGATAACAGCACTAGTAGTGATACCAAAAGCACATCATCAATATAAAACTAGAATTACGTAAATTACTAAATCAGCTGCATATACACTACTCTAAACATTAAATTGAACGATTATTCATCACATTTCTCAAAGGAAGCTAAATGAACTATATCAAAATAAATACATACACAAATGAATTAAAATTTGGATTAATTTTCAGATCTCGAAAGAGAGAAATTAAGAGGATTAGATGTGTGAAATGATGTTACCTTGGTTCTGAGGATTGAGAAAAATGGCGTCGAGAGAAGTTTGCTGTGTGTGTATGAATTACCTTCACTGCACCGCCTTGAAGATATCTAAGCAAATTGAATCTGCTTATTCTGAATCCAACCCCTTGTGACTAAAATACTTTCACTGGCATTGTTTTTAACGCCACTGTTTTAACGGCTGTTATTTTTTAAGCATATAAATAAATGGAACATATGTGAATATGCCTCCAATTTTTACTAATTTGTGATTTCATTTTGCACACATTTTAATAGTTTTAACTATATGGTTGTAGAATTAAATGTTGGAGTTTTATATCCTTTTTGATTGAAATATGAAATCAATAATTTTTGTTAAAAAATTAAAAATAAATAATTTAATTATGTGATCAAAATTTTTAAGTATATGTGTTTAAAAATTAAGTATCAAATATTTAAGATATAAGGAGTATCTTATTTTCAAAATTTTTGAATATTTATAATTTTTTATTTATTTTCAGATTTAAAAATTAACTAAAAAATATTTAATATATAATTTGAATATACGAATCTAAAAGATATACCATAACTTTTTAAAACAAATTACGTAATATAATATTAAATGCATGATTTTGAAACAAATTAATAAGAAGATAAGATGATTGTGTTGATGAGTGATTATAGTGTTAACCAAAGTAATATAACTTTAAAAAAATATTTTTTAAGTTGTACTTCATATTTATATAAGAAGACTATATATTACTATTTGATATTTATCTATCCCACACCATGTATGTATGTGTATAGTCCTGATCAAAAATTAGTTTAAAAATAAAAATTAGAAATTAAAATATATTTTTTAAATCGCGTTGAAACTAGCACATATGGTATGCAAATTAATTTTTGGGAGAAGGAGAAAAATACAGTGAAATTGAAATTCAAAAAAAAAACTCACCGATTGACGGGGAAAAAATAAAATTAAAAATGAAAGGGAAAAACTGAGATGGGAGGGTATATTTTAATTCTGTGTAGTGGCCATTAAGATAATTTAAAGGCTAAAGATCAGTTTCCAGTTTTCATAAAGTTTGTTTATAGTGGTTAAATAGAAATAAACTTTAAAATAAAAATTAGAAACTAATTTGTATTCAAAGTCATAAAAAAATTTAATGTTATTTAAAATATGCAAAAGTAAAAGTTCTGTTAAAAATATCGTCTTGTTTTTCACAGCGGGATAAACAAACAAAATTGTGCTGAGTGCTGAGTTTGACTCTTTTTAAAATGAAGACGAGCTTTTTAATTTAACAAAAAATAGCGTTCATGATTGGCTCATTAATAAACATTTTGAGTATGAGCTTGTTCACAAATATTTGGAGTCGAAAGCAAATCAGATTCGAGTTATTCGTCATTAATTGGCATGTATTATACTTAACTAGATCCAATTTTTAAAATAACTTTGGCGCAGTTTCACACACAAATCACATTTAAAAATCACGCGATTTACAAGAAAATTATATTCACTTGTTTATTTATACAATTATTATCAAGTTATCAACATATTCAATTTCATTATCCATTATAATTTATTTTTACATGCATATAATATAAGACTGTTTTTTCTAAATTTTATAAATAACTTCAATTTATATATATATCAATAAATAATATAGAAAAGTCTAACTATTTTCTAATTTTAGTTATTTATTAGAATTTATGTTTATTTAAAATAAATATTAATTTTTTTTTTATCTAACACTAATTTCAAATTGATTTTTGTACTCATGAGAATTCGGATCTTAATATATCATAACAAATGTTACAATTTTACCTCTAACCATCAAATCACAATAATCTCATATATTAATTATACAGAAGATATAATTCCTTATTCAATAACTATGATAATAAATAAAATCAGTTGTAAGTTAAGCTTTAATTAACAAATTTGAGTATCTGATATTAATATTTATAAAACATATTGTTTTATACTCCCTCCGTCCCACTTGGTTTTTAACGTTTGAAACAGAGTGTTCGGCACGCATTTTAAAACTCTTTTCTACTATAGTTGCATAAATTATTTTAGAAACTTTTTTCTTCTGAATAAAAATTAAATCTCTAAACTTTGATTTAGAAAAAGAAAATTTTAAACATAAATTATAAAACTATGATAAATAAGAGTTTTAAAATACGTGTAAAACCCTCTATCTTAAATGTTAAGAACAGTTATTGGGAATAGGGATGGAGGGAGTATTAAGTTAGACGAACTGAGCCTCTTTAACGAGTGATCCCGAGCTCCAAATTCAAGTCAAACAAAGTGATTGCGAGCTTCAAATTCAAGTCAAACAGCTTAAACCTCGATTCAAACTCGTTTACTTAGTGAACACATTTTCATGTTTAAGCTCAAGTTCGGCTAATAAACGACTCAAGTAAATAAGTCGAATTCAAGTTTTGTTCATGAACGGTTTTGTTCACGTATAGCTTAATTTTCTATGCCGTGACAAAAACAAAACAAAACAAAACACCAACATTTCTATCTATTATGCTTATTAATTGTTTTTGTTGATAATTTACACGTACTCACGTCTTGTTCTTGATAATAGTCGGACTTCTAACATTTTGTTAAGAATTTATTTGTATGGTTTTCTTATTTGTCTCGTTTTCCTGACCAAGCCTTTTTCACTTTACAATATTTCGGACCAAAACCCATTCTATCATGTCAAGTTGAATACTCTGTGCACAACTTCACAACGTTTCATAAAAGTTAAACACTCTGCCACAGTTAGAATTGATGCACACACTATGTGATGCTGTTGAACACGTAAAAGTAAAGTATAAGCTTTGGCTTTACATTAGTAAAAGTTTGGTTAATTGTATATGATCACCTTGTTGGATCTCAACTTCATTTTGGTGTAAACCATAAATTATAATTGGACGACGAGTTCCAAAGTATATTTTTTGATTTCTAAAATGTATGTTGATCAAAGTAAAGTCCGATATACTTGTAGTTTCATACTTTCATGCTACATTCTAGATATTCGATCTTGATTACTCGAGGAAACAGAGTTATACAAAATATAGTACATGGGACTACAACAGTCTGGAGTTTAAAAACACATAAAAATACAACAATGCTGAAAAATTAGAGTCCGAATTGATTGATCATCCTTCTTCTCAATTTTCATACACTAATCTTGTCCATTTCCCTCCTAAGAGCATTAGCCCTCACCAAACTCCCAATTGTATTCACAGCCAGCTTAATATCCTCCAATGGATTCCCTGGTGCTACCTTCTTGTACAAATAACTATCAAATGTCATCTTCTGCACATACTCATCAGCACACATCTCCACAAAAGCCTCCCTGGCCGGGTTCGACCTGTAAAACACCTTCTGTAAAACATCAAGCACCTTGTATGTTGGCCAATATGCCTTGTCCCATTTCTCCAAGTACTTTCTCAAATCCCCTTCATCAATCATCCTCTTCCCGTTCTCCGATCCTTCCACTATTGCCTCAGCACACATTCTCCCACTCTTTGCCGCGAAATAAATCCCCTCACCCGAACATTTTGTGACATATCCAGCCGCGTCGCCAACCAGGGCGACACGGTCGGTTAGTCTCTTCGGGCGCGGGTGCTCAGGAATAGGATGAGCCTCAACACGAATAATCTTCCCTCCTAAAATCTTATCCTTAGCTCTCAGCCTAGTTGCCAGCTGGAACTTCTTAATATCACCCTTGTGAGTAACCGTTCCAGTACCAACCGCCACGTGGTCACATTTCGGAAAAACCCATCCGTAAAAATCAGGTGACACGTCATCACCAACATACATCTCCGCAAGATCCTCATAATACCTCATTTTCTCATCAGGAATCTTAATTCTCTCCTGGAATGCAATAGCATACTCGTAATCCCCCGCGCCAATTGATTTCGCAACGCGGGAATTGGCACCATCAGCGCCAATAACCGCGTCGACTTCCAGGGTTTCACGCTGTCCACTCGCACCAGTTTTCCCATCATACTTCGTATAATGAAGTACATACGGGGCTGTCTTATCAACAGGCTTGTCCATCTTAAGAAACAATCCGTTAATAACGGACGCGCCCGAGTCAGAAGCCCGGGTGCGTAGGTAATCGTCGAGAATTTCTCGACGAACCATTCCAATATACTCATGTGGCTTAAGTGTTTGACCAATGTCAACCGCCACATTCGAAGGTGAAATCATTTTCATCTTCGTAACACGCCTGTCAATAATATCTAACGGAAGATCAAATTCTCCAACCATACACAACGGAATTGCACCTCCACAAGGCTTGCAGTTATCCATCTTGCGTTCAATCAGGAACGTTTCGATGCCGCCTTTAGCGAGAGTTTCGGCGGCTGCGCCGCCAGCAGGGCCGCCACCAATGACAGCAACACGGAGATTACGGCCATTGACTTTGGGGCTGAATTTACCGGCGGAGATGCGGAGAGGGCGGTAGTTTAAGGTGGTGGGACGGTGGGAGATGACGGTGGTTTCCGGTGAGGATTGACGGAGGCCGGTGAAGGTTTTGAGGGCAATAGAAGTGGCCATTGTGTGTGTGTTTGTGGTGGGAGTGTGTTGAGTTTAGGGGTTGTGGTTTTATTGTTTTGTTGGATATGGTTGCTGATATGTGGAGTTATGGGCCGTTGGATTGTGCAGATGGATGGTGGAGATGGGGTGTGGATAATGTGGGATAGATTTCGTTTTGAGTTATTAAAGTGATTAGATTGTGGACTTGGAAGTGTCCGATGCTGCATGTGTCTGTGTGATTCAATGTGTCTGTGTGATTCAGAAAGTGACGCGTCATGCTACTTATTCGTGGCTTTAATCATTTCCTTTTGTTCAAATTTATGTATTTTAGAACATTGGAAAATATGTGGAGTTATTGTCACCCTAAAATATTGTATATTTTTAAGCGGGTAAATGTTAATATCAATTTCAATAAATCATTTGATTCGTGTTCAAAAGGGCGAATTAATTAATGATATAACTTATTTTATATTTATCCGACTCGATTATAATTGTAGCATAATTTTTCTTTATTAAATTAACGGTCATTCTAATGTGTATTCTATAACACACAGTAAACGCTAACTTTTATGTGTTTAGTTCATTTTGATTGGCCTAGTTTTTGTGTATACAGGGATTTATTACTATTAAAATATAAAAATTAATTAAGATAAATTAAATTTATAAGATTTAGTGTTTAGTGGGTGTGAGAAAAACAATTGACTTAATCCCCTTAAAAAAAGATGTATTGATATCGGATGTTCCATCTTTGAAGTTTGTAGTTGGAACTTGTAAGTATTCAAAATTCAATAGTTGGGCCAAATAAAAAAAACTTTGTACGGATGTTTACCGAGAAAAAAAATCTGTCTGTTCGAATTTATAATTTGGACCGTGGGCTTAAGCTTAAGTTAGGTCCACTTCGTTACGCATATAGTGCACATGAAGGTATGAATAAAATCAAAATGGGCCATTTTGATTTTCAGCTATGTTCACTTCAGACCTGATCATCACATCTCTTCTCCTCTTTCCTACTTAATTAAATCAATATCTAGCATAGTAAGATGGATAAGCAGATGTATTACTCCTAAACTAGCAGCAATATCTGGAGATCAATTAAAAAATGATAATGTTATTCGAATCAAACATATTCGGTGTATTCCGCTCTTAGAAGGTATGAGATGCCTCAGTCTCACGTTACAATCACAAATCACAAGAACGACTTACTGATACAAGAACAATAATAAAAAGAAACAGGTGCAAATTATCCACCAACTCATACCTACAAATAACAACTGTATTCTTTTGCTTTGAATGTATAATGTGTCTGTTTTCTCAAATGGAACTCTTATACTCATTCAGTTGGCAACTTACCACAACAAACAATCTTACCTTTTAGTTTGTCTGTAAGCAGTGTAAACTTATTTTAATCTTTATTTTACTGCATGTTTATATATTTCTAACTTTGTTACAGTGTTCCCTTTACATACAATCAACAATAAGGCAAAAATAGAAAGTTAGCTTCAGTAGGTTAGAATCAGTAGCAGTTGGTTTATCAAACTCTCTGTCTCTTTTCTCTCCTAAACAAAACAATTTTTCACGTTGATCAAGTCCCAACCTCCTCAACATGACTTTCGCATTTTCTACATGCTTATAATCCTGCCTTCAATTAGTAACATTTCGTATTCACTTCTTCTAATAGCTAAGCAGCTACAGGTGTCTTAGCAATTTAGGCATGACGTTATTGGTAACATTTTCGATAGTTGTGACTTTGTTAGTGATTAGTATTGACGGCTACAATTGCAAAGTTGTGCAGTTCATCTTTGGAGACTCCTTGTCAGATGTCGGCAACAATGACAGACTCTCCAAGAGCCTAGCCCGAGCTAACCTTCCCTGGTATGGCATTGATTTTGGAAATGGCATGCCTAATGGCAGGTTCACTAATGGTCGAACTGTTTCTGATATCATAGGTATATCAATAGTATATATTCATTTGATTCATAAACATGTTAGTAGACCTAATACATTTATTTTGCGACATTGTTTTCTACATTAAGTTGCTTATGAATGCAGGGGATAAAATGGGGCTTCCAAGGCCACCGGCTTTTCTTGACCCATCTTTAACAGAAGATGTGATCCTGGAGAATGGTGTGAATTTTGCCTCTGGAGGCGGTGGAATCTTGAATGAAACTGGTGGTTTATTCGTAAGTTGTAAAGCAAAAGATATTCAGTTGACATCTTTAAATTTGAGGTGAAGATATGTGACACAAAATTATTGCAGATACAAAGGTTCTCACTTTACAAGCAAATCGAGTTGTTTCAAGGAACACAAGAACTAATAAAAGCCAAATTGGGGACAGCAGCTGCAGATAAATTTTTCCAAGAAGCGCAATACGCTGTAGCTCTAGGAAGCAACGATTTTATCAATAACTACTTGATGCCTATCTATCGTGATTCATGGACATACAATGATGAAGGCTTCATTGATTATTTAATGGAAACACTTAATGCACAGCTAAGGGTATGCTTTCTGTTGAAACCTATTTCTTGTTAAATTAAAAGTGAATTAACATCTAAACTTTACATTTTCCGTGAATCAAGCTCTTGCATAATCTAGGGGCGCGGCAGCTGATGGTGTTTGGCTTAGGACCTATGGGTTGCATTCCACTCCAAAGAGTTCTCAGTATATCTGGTTCTGGTGAATGCCAAGAGAAAACCAACAACTTGGCCCTTGCTTTCAACAAGGCTGCAAACAATCTTCTCGAAGATTTGTCAAAAAACCTTCCAAATGCAAGCTATAGATTTGGAGACGGTTATGATGTTGTTAACAATGTCATAAAAAATCCTTCAAAATATGGTGTGTCACCGTATCAAAAGTTTTAAAAAGCTTTTATTGTGCATATTCCTTGCCTAAACAGTGTAAGTTATATTCTTGTATGTGCAGGATTTGAGAACTCTGATTCGCCATGCTGCTCGTTTGGAAGAATTAGACCAGCCCTTACCTGTGTTCCTGCATCCACATTGTGCAAAGACAGAAGCAAGTATCTGTTTTGGGACGAGTATCACCCATCAGATAGAGCAAACGAGCTGATTGCTAATGAAATCATTAAAAAGCTTAATTTTACACGCGTTAATGAAAACAATAGCCCATCTCCAGCACCAGCTGATGCTCCATCTTCCAACTAAGATTTTTACCGGTAATCACTTCAAGTGGTTGCTTGATTGCAAATGTGCAAGGAGACAAGTGGCAGAGTTTTATGTTTAGAATTTACAATAAGGATTGATTTTGCATTGAATTTGGCTATATGTTTGTTGGTTCACAATTTGTAAGAAATATTTATCTTATTGTTTTGAAGTCAAAGTCATTACATTGGTGCTACTTTTCAGTAGAAGTTTGTAGAATCCATCCATCCCATACCGCACTTTACTTAACTCACCACCTATCAGCATTTAAGAAAATATTTTTGACATTTGTTTAATTTCCAAAAAATATTTTTCGAAAGACAAACATTAAAAATTTTAAAATTATTTTCCTGTACTTGTTTGGTCTCTATACAATATTATATAAAACAAAAAATTCACCAACAAAAATGACCCTTTTTTCAGAACAAGAAAAAGAATCAAAATTGGACTTTTTCATACCAATTTTTAAAAACTCTCGTGAATCTTGAAATAAATTCTAGAATATAATTTGCACCAAAATAATTTTTTCTGAAGAAATATATTCCTTAAATTTTTTTAAAAATAATCAAATCTATTTTTACGACAAACAAGCTATGAAAAATATTTTCCCTAGCTATTTAAGCTATTACTACAAACATATATATAAACTATTTTACGAAAAAAAAGAGGTGAAAGTAGATAAAAATAAATAGATTTTTCGCTATTTAGTAGGGATAAAAATATTTGACATTTCTGCCATCTAGTAGAAAAAAAATCTTTTTGCTACAAATATCTTTTCCAACTCGTATTCTATTTTTTTTTCCTTCCTCTCCTGATAAAACAACTGTTTATAAGAAAAAAAAAAAAGATATCAAATTTTTAGGCAACTTGAAATTTTAAGTTGATTTCAATTTCAAACAAGGCTTCCTTCAAATAAAAAATTTTTAACTAAGGTTTAAAGATGGGCAAAGGTAGGGATCAGATTGGTTCAAGATGAGAGTGCCTATATTGTCGTAACAGGCTTTGGGCTAAACACCCATATTGCATTTTTAAGTGCAATATTCTGACCACTCATCATATCCCATTAACTGCCTGAAGGATCATGATTTTAAATGAGGCCCAAGTCACATTTTTATAATACAGCGCTTTGTGTCATTTCACTAATCCTCTCGATGTGGGATATCTCTTTATCCCCTCTTCACTAATTTTAACCTTAATGTCTCATACTAACATGCATTTCGCTAGCAAGACACAAGGCATTGCAACATTATCAAATGCAAGAATTTTTATTTTGTTACAAACCAGAAGTCACACAGCTGAAAAGATGAAATTCATATATGAAACCAAACGGCTATAATTGTACATAGATATCAAATATGGTCCAGTGTTTCTGCTGTTAAATATGTGAAGTCTGCTCATTCTTGTATTATCTTTATCTCACTGCTTCCTGATTCTGCCATGACATCTCCATACAACAGACAACATTCTTCTTCTCTGGTCTTCCTTTAACTTCCTTAGCATGCACTAATATGATGTCGTAAAGGTACCAGTACGAACATTTTTCTAACACATTATTGCTTCATTACAAGATACAACAATATTAATGCTTATAGAAATTAACAATCGATGCAGCCCCTTCTCGGGGTATGCCTGTTATTAGCACCGGATCCTGGATAGTCACTGAGCTCAATGTCCATTCTTCCATTTATGCCTTCCATGTTCCCTCTTTCTTCCATGTGTGCCTGTTTGCCAAAAAATTGACGAATTTATCAATGTCAGGACATGGCAGAGTCAGGAGCTAGTTCTTTTCTAGCAATTAACATAAGGTTTGTAATGTACCGAGTGATCATCCTCCGAAACTACATGACCATGAAGTTCATGCTTAAGAATCCTCGTCATTCCTAAAGACCAAACAATAAAAAAGAAACCAATGCTCATCATTATCAAGAAAATTAAGCAGACCGAAAAATGACGGGTTTGAATGAGTAGTTAGAGGAATTACTTGTGACAGGAATAGCATTCAAACTAAGAAGCTGAGAAAATGCTAATAGCAGCACCAGTAGCTGAAGAAAATTGCCTCCCATTTTTGTAGCAAACACTGTTTCCTTCATTTGTAACATTTTCTTATACCCAAGTGGCCAGCTAGTGATCCATATATATTTACTCTCAGATGCATGTATCTTTTAAAAAGTTTATATGAAGTAGGAGTAGTAATCTAATTACCTAAAGTCAAAAGGGATTAAAGAGACGCGTTTAAGTATCACCCTCTGGTGTAATTCACGGAATTAAGTGGAAGACATGATGATGCCTTAAATTAAGTCAATTTGCGAGCAAAAAGATGAACACCATCTTTAAGTGGAAGCTGACAATTGAATGAGGTGTGGAGTAGATGCATGAAAGTCAAGTATAGAGTGGAAACATTTTCATGAAAACATGTGAATTAAACCTAAATAATCATTCAATTGAAAGCTTGATTGCAGTACAATCAACAATGTACTTCATTGCTACTTTACCTGGAAATTAATGGAATTGTAACAGATTAAAGTTTTGTTAACATACAGGAAAACTGCAACTTCTTAATGGTTTGGCCTTGAAAACTCCAATACTAGCTACCTGCTAGTGCTTATTGACCTTGTACTCCAATCTCGTGTTATACTCCCTCCGTCCCACAATACAAGTTCTTTTTGAAAAAATTACGCATATTAAGAAATCATTAATTTTATAATATTTTTCCACGTATACCCCTCATAAATGAATGAATGTAGACTCTAATTCAACTCTCATTAAATGTTATACAACTTTTAAAAAGACTAATTTTGGAATAATGTCATTATATTTGCATTGGAAAGGAAAAGTGAACATGTATTATGGGAAAAAAAATTCTTTCAAAATAGACTAGTATTATGGGACGGAGGGAGTAATTAAATTACTTCTAGCTTGTTGATTATTTGTCTCAAACTCGTTAAACTATATACTATATAAGAACAGCTTTTTTGCAAATTAATTACACACGCACATACTTGACTCCTGACATTCTGCAAGGGGGACAAGAGTTCAACCACTGGACCAACCCTTTGTTGGCGGTATATGAGCTTCTTCTGAATTATTTTTCTATCAAGATTATTTTCTGACTAATTGAACACCAAACACTGTAATGATCCATCTGAAAATGTCGTTAAATCGATCATTAATATATTAGCAATATCACTTTCTATGCACTATTCTCCTGCAACTTTCTGGTATTTTTTTTCAGAATGCAGCTGGCTGCTATGTAATCTTCTGTGTGCCTTTTGTTCATTGCATCATCCTTGTACTGGTGCCCCTCTAGTGTCCGTTCTGTGATTCAAAACAATTTGATCCAGTAACTAATTTTCATTGTCTATACCTGACTCCCTGTAAATATAATTACCTGAAATTACTTCTTCCCGGGTAAAGTGAACATGCCATTTACTTAGATAATCTCATCTAGTCATCTACACACTAGGGAGTGTTACAATAATATTCTTCCAACTGTTTCATCAATTAGCGAAAAATAAAAGAAGAAAAAGAATACTGACATACTACTGTTTAATCCAAACGATTTAAAACTGTAACTCTCATTAACTTGTTTATAGGCCTCCTGACACAGAAACACGTGGTTAATGACGCGCTCTCAGTTTTCAACGCTTTTCAAATACTCCATGAACCAACCATTCCTAGTACATTTTTCATAAATGAATAATCTCGGTTAAATGAATAATTTGTTTTATCTCAGCGTAATAAATAGGATTTATAAATAATTTGGCTAAATATATTTATGAATAATTTTTTTTAAAATCTTTATAAATATTTTGTAAGTATAAACGGATAAGCACTATGTTTTTGAAAAATACTTCAATAGTTGATTTTTTTCCCTTAATAAAATGTATCCGGTTAAAATTGATCTGGTATATTCTATACCCAATAGTCAAATACAAATATTGCATGGATAAATTTTAGTTACATCTGAACATAAAATGTATAAAAGGAATTTCAAAAAAAATGTATAAAATAATACTCCCTCCATCTCATATTATCTGTCATGTATTGACTAGTCAATGGTCAAATTGTTTAAATTTTGACTGCATATTACCGTTAATATATAATTAAATAACTTTTAAAACTTATATCATTAGAAAATATATATAATCCTCTTTAAAATGTATTTTTCAAATTTTTATAATAATACATGAATTTATCTTAATTATCGGTCAAAGTTGAGTCAATTTGACTACTTAATAGTCAAAACATGACACATAATATGAGATGGAGGGAGTATACTTATAAAAAAATCTAATTTTTTATCTAAATGAATTAATATTCATTCATCGATAATTAAATAATCACTTTAAATGAATATATATTTTTGTTCCTAAAAATATTTATTTATCAGTATGTCAATAAATGGAGTCCCTTTAGAAATAATATAAAATAATAATTAATTAAAATATGTATTTTATTAAGTTAAATTAATTGAAAATTAATTGATAATATTTTTGTAAAATTTTGTCGGGGTCAAATCTCGGGTTTCTTTCAAAAATTAAGCTAAATCTCGATTCTGATTCTGAGTTTGAAAGAAGTCGAAGACAAAGCCTACTAGTAAACTTGTACCTCCCAAAAAATTATGATTTGGTGGTGCAATCAGTACTAAAAGAATAAGTATAACTCGCTAAAAGACACGTTATAGTTTGTCCAATGATGATCAACCAAAGAATTAGTATAACTCGCTAAAAGACACTATAACGTTATAGTGACACCTTATATCGTTTTACAAAACTAAGTCACATTATGATCTCCTAGTTCAAAAAAAAAAAAAAAGGTTATTTGCACTCAGATATCACTCTGTCAAGGTAGGAAAGATTGATTGGTGAGCATCTGACTGCTTGAGTAACCAGGAGGCCATCCCATCGGTCTCTATTACCACCTTTAACTATTCCTTAGAATTTATCCCGAGTAGAGCTTTTCTAATCCCAATCGCTTCTGTCTATTATGAGGAATGGAGTCCTCATACAAAGTTGCATTAGTATTGACCTCAATTGTATTAACATGTGAGCACTTTTAGTGCTCATCCCCGTTTGATTAAGTCATAAATCCAAGAGAATTAGCAAATGACACGTCTTGTACACTCTGTTATTGATGCTACAAATTTCATACTTTTCTGCTTCCACTGCTATATTTTTTTTTTGTTCGCTAACAATTACATAAGCGCTCTTAATTGAATAATGTCTGTCTTTTCCTTTCTTCAGTGCCAAGCATAAGATCTTTGTAATGGGATTAATCACAACAAGAATGTTATTTATCAATTTTTCATCCTGTTCATTAGTACCTTGTGATCATCGATGTAACTGTGTTTTCATAAATGCTTCATACACTGTATGAACATACGGGTTAACCGCTTCTAGTAATCACGGATCATTTAAAATGTTAATATTCACGATAATTGGATTGACTAACGTTCTACCTAAAAGAATATTTTCTTAAAAAATGAAAATTTTAAAATTATATATAATTTATAATTCAAATATTTTATGTCGCAAAAACCTTAGTTGAAACTCATATCACCTGTCCGAGTTGACAGGGACGGAGGGAAGGGGTAGCGAGCCGTCACCCCAAATCCTGGCAATGTCAAAAATTAGTGTAAAATTAATGAAAAATACATATTTTTGTACTAAAATATTGTAATATTTAGTGTGCCCCTTTAAATATATATGAATTTTATCAATATAAGGATAGAATTAATAATTTTAAATATATAAATGCAAGTATACTTCTAAATCTGAAATTTTTATTTATAAATTTGTTAATTTTACTAAATATTAGTAAATTATTTTTTCGTAAAAAAAGTTTCGCCCTGTCGACATTCATTTCCTAGCTCCGTTCGTGCGAGTTGCTCTTTATGCATTTATGAAATCGTGGTCTTCTGTATTTTTGGGCGAGTTAAATAATTAGGTTATTGCTGCTATTAATTTAAAATTTTGATAATCACCCATTCGACACATATCATTCAATAAAAAGGTGAAGTTTTTTTAAAAAAAAAAAAAAAAAAAAAGGTGAAGTAGAAACGAATATACCAACAAGTCATCGAATAATTTATAAAGTTAATCTTATCAACATTTAAAAATTTTAAATCCTATATCTGGTCGGCTAATCTTGTCATTCAGCCATTATACTAAATTAATAACCTAACCAACTTTTCAATGTAATGACAAAATGTCCATATCAGAAATGAAAAAAATAATCGTCCTTTGTTAATAGTATATATATTCACGAGTTTACGTGTCAAACCACCGTGCTATTTGCTATAGATAAACAACCGTGCTATTTTCAATAGATCAACTGAAAAGTTAGATTTTTGTGTATCGTATAAATAAATTTATTAATGAAGGAACTTTGACAACTTACGAGTGAATCCAATTTAAAAGCCAAAAAAAAAAAAAAGTGGTTTTAGAAAGATAAATCGAAAGTGCGTTGAACCGAAAGCAAGAAACGGTTAGGCTAATTTTGAAGACATGTGATGGCTCGTAAACAAAAATGAAGCTTTTTCTATCCTTTCGATTTGCACTTTGAAAGTATTTCTTAAAGAAAAAATTTGAAAATATCTTAAGGAATAAAATAAATTAATGCAAGTGTACTTCGAACGTATTTAAATTATTTAGCAAGAAATTATTGATATTTACTTAATTAAAAAATTTTATGAACACTATTATTTCTTTGGAGAACTTGGAGATCATATATGTTTTGCAATTAAAATAGTACAAAATTTATTATTATGCGTAAATATTATAATTTCACTTAAAATGTTGAAAATAATTTATGTTTGACAAGCTGAGCAAATGTTCTGCAATATGAGCAGATATTCTGCAAACTAAATATATTTTTGTAGAATAATATGTTTTGCAATGTTATACTTGCAGAATATATAGAATTTTAAGATTTTCAATAATATAATTATTCATATAAAATATTATTCACAAATTATTACGTTTTCAGTGTTTTTATGTAAAATTTAAGTAAATTTTTATTTGTAGATCATAATTGATCTCCAGGTCTTTAATAAAAAACTGATTTTAATAGGACTTAACTCTTATTAAATATTCTTAGATTCCTGAATAAATCATGTTAATCTTACTTGAGTACATGTATTTATAGATTTAAACTATTTTTATAATTATTTCACAATATTATTATGAACATGGTTGAGGTTTAGAAAACATTTTAAATGCGATAGCCCATCAGCATAGGTGTCACCGTCAGTATCAAGCAATAACTATTTAGAAAATATCTTCATCTCTTGTTTCTTTCCGAATTGTACATGTACCGAAAAGTTTAATTTAATGATATATTTTTTATACCCGTCAAAAATTTATTAATTTTATAAAATAATAAATTATTTTAGATTAATACTAAGTTCTTATTAACTATTATATAAATTTTTTAAAAAAACAATTTGAAAAATGTACGTATATTGCTTTTCAGATGTATCATTTATGCGTGTTTAGTGTTAGTGATGCGTGTCGACAAACAATAGGACAATACACACCCTGGTTACTGGTTAGTGGTTAAGTAGAAGTTGTTTTAAAGTAGAATATTTAAAACTAAAAATATCAGTGACTCACATTGTCAGTGACTTTCATTTTTATTTTTTTGTATGAAGGGATGACTTTTTACAACTACATGGGTGTTTTAAGGGCGTGTTTGGCTAAACTATTAAGGGAGTTTATTTACTTTATAAGCCCGTAAGAATTTATTGATGTCGAATTTATAATTTATAAACTAATATGTTGAATGTTGGTAATAACATACATTTTATCAACTTATTTTGATTTTTCGCTTTTCTAATTAATCTTAGTTTCAAATATATATTTTTAAATGTTATTCTAACTTAAAATTCACGAATTAAGATAATTATATTTTAAAATTATTTATTTTAATTCATTTAAGTAAAAAAAATTATGAAATATAAGTAAAATTATTCAAACACTTATATAACTTATAAGCATTTATCTACTTATCACTTATAAGCCACTTATTCATTTTAAGTCATAAGTTACTTATTTTAAGATTTCCTAACGGACACTTAGTTCATGTTTACTGTATTTCTAGGTCGTATTTTTGAGGATGTTAAATCCTTTTAAAAAATAACTTTTTATAAGCTTTCAAAATCATTAAAATATTAAAACTTATCAGTATACGTTTAAATAATCCAAGAAAAAAAATGAATATAATGGGAAAAATTTAGAAATAGTATGAATAAAACGAAAATTAAAATTTCAATCAAATGCATTCGTGTCTGGATTAACATGGATAAAACTCACCTCACTGATCATATCATGTGTATGTTTGGCAGCCTCAATAAGTAAAGAATATGGGCTAAAAGCCCATTTACACTTAATACAGACTGTTTGGCTGTTGTTCAGATCTGGGCTTATGACTACTTATTGAGCCCATAAG
>PHNY01044435.1:7155-20535 GCA_003724115.2 Anethum foeniculum
GAAGATAACATGTTTTTGTTGAAATAGGTAATTAATATCTGAAAAAGGTAACTGACTAACGTGTTTTGATTGTTTTGGTTAAGAAAAATAGAAAAGGTAACATTTTTAATTGAAAAAGGTAACTGATATTTTTATATAGTGTACACATTTTTTTATGAATATTATTTTTTTAAAAAATATATAAGTAAGGGTAATTAGGTAAAATTAGTGTGTACCAAAAAAACAGGTACCAGACGACCAAACTTATAATTATTTTTTAATATTTATAATTATATTTTTATATTTTAAAATTTTAAAAAGGTAATTGGTTGGTTACTAATAATTATAATATTATTATATTTAATTAAATATAATTGTTCATATTATTTTTGGAAAATACGTGGAATTTGCTTAGAAAAAATGAAAAAGGTAAAAATAATGTAAACGCGTGCGATGCACGGACTTTTTTTAATACTATATAATTTTTCATCTAATTTTAATTAATTCGATAGTGCATTTTAGTTTAAAAAGGTAATTTATAGGTTATTAATAATTATAATATTATTATTTTATTTGATTAAATAAAACTGTCCTCGTTATTTTTGGAAGTTACGTGGAACTTGGTTAGAAAAAATAAAAAAGGTAAAAAGGAGGTGTTTTATTTGAGAAAATATAGAAAAGGTAACGTATTTTGATTGTCCGTGATATTTCTGAAAATAGCGGTGTTTTAATTGATAGAAAAGGTAACATGTTTTGATTGAAATGGTAATTATCATGATATTTTTATATAGTGTAAGTGATGTTTAGTTGAAAAAGTTAATTGATTAATTATTAATTACAACAAAATAATCGTTGAACAAAAACCTTCGATATTTCATCTATTATATAATAGTATAGATAGTAAGTATAGATTTGATTGCCCATGATATTTATGAAAATAGAGATTTTTTAGTTGAGAAAAATAAAAAATGTAATATGCTTTGATTGAAAAAGCATAGTGTATTAAAATCTTTTGATGAAAATTATTTTTTATAAAAATATATTAATAAGGGTAATTAGGTAAAATCACTTTGTACCAAAAAACAGGTACCAAACTTTTAATGTTTCCTAATATAGTATAGAAGTATAGATAGTATAGATGTAAGCAGATGACACAACATTGCCCCGTATTTATTACTCTCTCCTTTCCCTCAATTTTTTTGAATTTTGTTAAGATGTGTATAAATTATAATCTCATACTCTATTTTTAACATTTTAATTTTTTAAGATAAAAATTAAAATATTAAAATTTTATTTTAAAAACCTTTCAAATAATTTATAAAATTATATTTATTAATATTAAAATACATGCCGAGGCTCCGCTGTGGAGTATTACATTTTCAGTTTTCAGAATACTATAAAATAATTTCAGTTTTCAGAATACTATAAAATAATGATTAGGATTTTATACTGTAGGGTGCAATCCATTTTATTTAAAATCTCTAATTTGTTATTATCTGGGTCCACATTTTCAAAATTTGTGGGCCCACACATTGAAAATTGTGTCAGTGACAGTCAGTTTCTGCTCTGAACTCCTCTCTGCAGCACCCTGTTTTTAATCTCTAGCATTCCTTCTTTGTTTTGTCTTTTGCTACTTAAATATATTTTATTCTTTTTATAATAAAGTATAATTCTTATCTGTACAAACCCCACTTTGTGTTCTAAGTTCAACATTCTATATAGATTTTGTATTGTGTGTGTGATATAAAATATATTGTGTCTATACAACAACAAAGTCTCTCTTTTATCCCTTTTAAGGTTGAACATCCCAGGACTTCACTGCACTCATGGCTCTGCAAACAAGGTGTGTTCTTTTTTATGATTTTCTTGATCAAGATTCTTTAATGTCATTTTAATTGATTTTAATGATCCCCAGTCATATGTTTTTCTTTTCTTGGTTGTCTTGATTCTGTTAAGTTTGTGTGGGAATGTGTTAAAAGTGTGTTTTTTGCAAGTTTTATATATCAAGATTTGATTTTTATGATTTTCTTGATCAAGATTCTCTAATGTCATTTTAATGATCCCCAGTTATATGTTTTTTTTTTTCTTGGTTGTCTTGATTCTGTTGAGTTTATGTGGGAATGTGTTAAAAGTGTGTTTTTTGCAAGTTTTACATGTCAAGATTTGATTTTTATGAATTGGGTTTATGTTTTACTTGTTTATATGTGCTAATTATCTGTGGAAAAGTGGATATGGAAGAGGGTTTTGTACAGGGCATATTGAGGATTAATTTTTTGGGGGGACAATGATTTTTTAATTTTTTTTGTGGGGACTCTATGTGTTTATAAAATTTTAATGGTAAATAAGCAACATTTTTTATGAGGTACATGTCCCTGTGTTCTGTCCTAGATCCACCCGGGTTTTGATTGTTGTTTGTGGTTTGCTTTGGTTTAGGCTTCTTGGGCTTTTTGTAAATTTTGTTTGTTCTTTTGATTTTCACTTAAGGTTTTCGGTTGTGGAAATTGAAGAGGCTAGCAAAAGTGCTATTCAGAGTGGCCATAGAGTTCTGGATATCATTTCAAAGCCTAAAGATCAGATTGAGTATGGAAACTTAGCTGTGGAAACTGGGGAAAGTGTGTCTAAGTTCAAGAAAGTTGTGTCTATTCTTAATGCTGGTTTGGGGCATGCAAGAGTGAGAAAGGCCAACAACCTTCAAACCCCTATTCCCCGAAGCATATTAATAGATAACCCTATTGTTGGAATTGATTCTCAACCTAAGGCACTCCAGCTTCCTCCAACTAATTCTCGTGAGATTTCGGTTCATGGTATGGTTTTAAATGCTGATAAGAATTTTTATTTTGGAAAGTTGCCAGTGGAATCAAGTTCAAATGTGAATGCCCCAACTCAGCTTGTCCAGCAAACACCACAACCGTCACTCTCTCAGTTACATGTACACCCCCTCCAGCAAAAATTTCAGTTTCAGCAGCACATGTTAAAACAGCAAACTGGAAGCATGGTCCGGAAGAGCAATAGCACCAGTTGCATCAACCTGAATTTTGATAGATCTACCGGCACACCCTCCAATTCAATGTCATCTACCAGGTCCTTTATGTCTTCATTGAACGGCAATGGGAGTGTGACTAATTTGGATGGAAATGCATTTCGTTTAGTTGGTGAAACTCGTTCTCTTGATCAGAGCTCATATCAGCACAAACGGAGCTGCCCTGCAAGACGAGATGGTGGTAGATGTCACTGCCCAAATAAGAGGTTTGAGCTTGCATATACCCGATTTCTTTTTGTTTCTTATAAGCTCGCAGTATGTAATTGATCCTTTTCTTTTTCTTTTTCTTTTTAACAGGAAGCATAAAATATGGAGATCGATTAAAGTACCTTCTATCAGCACTAGGCTTGCAGACATCCCTACTGATGAGTATTCATGGAGGAAGTATGGGCAAAAGCCAGTCAAGGGAACTCCTTATCCTAGGTACACTCTAATTTTGCAAAATCATCATAATTCTGCATGGTATAGGATTTAGTATTAGTTTATTTGCTGTTTAATATGTTATATATGTCTTTAATTTAATGTTCTATTATGACATTAAACATTGTCTAACATTGGTTTTGGAGGAAATTTAATGTTCATTCATATATTCTGGTACCTGAGGCTCTTAATGTAAGAAGCTTTCGTGGTATTTGTGCCCTATTACCATTTACCTATTCTAATGTATTATGTATATATAATTCAAACTATCTGATATTTGTCGAATTCACTACTACATGTAAAACAGGAAAAACATATCAGCATGCAGTTTTCCATCCAATTAATGACCACAATTTGATGCACATATATGCAGGATGACACACATTAATGACCACAATTTGATATTCAATTGAATTCATGTTGTTATAGGTTGAGTTAAGGTAGTAAAGCCTTAGAAAGGGAAACTGGAACACATCATAGTTTGATACTGCTTTTGGTTGTAAAGTTGTTCTTTCCCTTAGTGGTAGGTCTTAACAGTAAAATACTAATTGCACATTTTTACCTCTGCTACTTATAAATCCTTGGTCCCTTGTTGATGACACTTGAAAAATTTATGCACTTTTGTTACTAAAAGTGACGATGTACCTATGTTTCAAGCAACTAGTTTTCTGAAAAATCTTTATTTGGCATGTGCAGAGCTTACTATAAGTGTACCAGCATGAGGGGCTGCCCTGCAAGGAAAAAAGTGGAGAGGTGCTTGGAAGAGCCCTTGATGCTTAGTATCACTTACGAAAATGAGCACAACCACCCAAGAATGTTGGTCCAACATCCGTCCACTTGAAAAACTCGATACATGGCTCATACAAGTGATGTTACTTTATATGGGGAATGTGGTGTAGTGAAAGGTTTCATATGGTTTCTTTAAAATTATCAAAAATGTTGTGGATCATAGAGGGATGACAATGGCAAGGGAAGAATTGGCGTTCATTTTGGTAAGAACTATTTTAATCCAAAATGAAAGACAACCTTTTTTACTTTTTGTTGGTTTTAACCTTTTTCAGATTAAAGATTTTTGTTGGAACAGTTTGTTGTGACGTCTTTTTAAAGCTTGACTAGGCTATGTCTCTTACCTTTTATATACCAGCATATCTCTAGTTTTAGAAACTCAATTATTTGGTACTTTCTGTTTTGAGATTGTGTTAAAAGTCATTATCCATATATATGCAGGTTCTAGTTCATAAAATATTTGGTATACATAATATGGGTCTGGTTCAAATAAAGACCAAATAAGATGAGAAACAGTTGAGAACCACTAAGATTCAACACGTATAATACTGAGGTTCAACACCATAAATTGGTTGATGTGTTGAGCGTTAGTTATTTTTTGTGTTTGACCCGTTTATGTTCGATACCCTGATTTTAGAATGGTGAACTCTAGACGAATCATTGCTACCAAATAAACTGTTATATATGGTGCATTGAACCTAAACCCTAGTGGTTTTTACTGGTTCTTATTTGATATAAGCCTACATAATCATGCTATAATTGTTTTATAATCCTTTAACGTTTAACACCAACATTTGATGCTATATTAGGTTTGCTGCTAGTGATATGGACTTTCTCGTTGAGTTAGAAGAATCATGATTTGGTTTTTGTGATTGCTAATCTTATCAGCCTACTACTATAAACATACAAGGCTGTGCTTCTTCTTTACATATTATGTGTGTGTGTAGTATGTCACAGTTCATTTTCAGGAGGAAATTGATCTTTTCTTTCCTAAGTTTATGCAATGACTCATAGATTTGTCAAACTAGATTGCAATATATTGTATAAAATCAATGTCAGTGCTAAGGAAATGTTTAAACATTTATACAAATGGAATAATGATTGCACAGACTTTGATTAAAATCAAGTGAAATTTGTCATACATGGGGAATACGAGGGTGTGGATATAGGGCTGTAAGTTGGATCCAGGTTTGAATTTGACTTGGTTGAAGAGTTGAGTTCAAAATTAAAAAAAACATATTGAATTTTTTTTTTTGTCCAACTCAATATCAAACTTAAAAATTTTAACTCAATTCGACTCTAAAGACTTGAAGTCAGATATTAACTTTTGTTACTTTAGTAAGTTAAGCCCTGCTTGTTAAGAAAAAACTGGACTCTGTAGTAAAATCTCGAACTCAACTCGAATCAGATCCCTATGTGAATATACAGTATAACGTCGATAAATTAACAATCTCAAATGTTTCAATGAAGCCTAGTGGTAAAGGTCCTCCACCTCCTTCACTTTCCTTCGCTCCGGTCTCCATAGGTTCATATACTCAATCTCCCCTTCCCTTATCTTCGAAAAGACTACTTAAACTACCCAAAAAAGTGTGACCTCAACCATATAAGTATTCATGCCCGACTTAGGCCTATATATAAATTAAAAACTTACTAAATTTTTAAGATAATATTTTTCTGTAATAAATATAGGTTGCCATGGATATATTGATTAATTATCTCATTACAAGTATGAAATCTTTACATAATGCATTACGCTATTTGAGTCTTCAGCAATATCCACAAATTATTTGAGCACCCTTACCATGATGGATGACTCATCACGTCGAGGTCAGAATGCGAAGAACAAACAATAAATTATGAACAGGATGATAGCCTAAGGCATAACTGTCATTGCGATTTTATAAACTCAGACATTTCAGTGAAGTATACAATATATACTAATCCACATCGTAAACAGCCCAACAGCTTGATTGCGTTATGTAAACAATCAATCAGATCAGGGGGGAAATGATCGATACAACACAAAAGAGGGGTCAGTATCCAAAATAATACATCTGAAAGAAATGGCTAATTTAGCGCCCGCATTAGACATTGAGAATTATGTCAAGTAAACCACATGTTTAATATATTTTTAAATTTTTTTAAACCAAAAAATGTTAGAAATGTAGTTGCAGGATAGAATATGGAAAATGCTTGACACTTGTGAAGCATGTTAAACTTATTATGTTAGGGTTTATGCAGGTTTATTGAATTTATTTTGTATTTGTTGTTTTAGTTCTTTTAAATTAAGGAACTCCTGTTATTAATCGTTTAGCAGAAAGTAACGTATTTATATAAATACGATATATAATAATCAGATAATTGAAAAACAAGTCTAAACTGTAAGGTTGAGTCTTGGTCATGTGTCTTGCTGTCTCGACACGGTGCATGAGGATCTTTGGACGTCTACAACCTAAGATGAAACTTCTAACATGCCTCATTCTCTACCACTATAAAAATAAAGATAAAGAACAAACTCAGGTGAATCTCCTTGTTTTGATCGTCATACGTTTTTGTTTGGCATGATATATTATACAGTTAAGCCTTGATAAATGAATATCCTTGGACCGCAAAATTCATTCATCTATTGAAATTATTTAGTTATCCTTATTTTTATTCACATAATGATTAAGTTTAGGTATTATAATATAAGCAATTTTTTATTGTAATTATCATGAGTCCTTCTAACATCTTTTTTTCCAACTAGTTGAGTAAAATCTTGATCATGTGCTCTGACTTTAAAATGTTGTGTTTGAGTTTGATTGGGGATTTTCATTTCTTCCTAATTGAGAAACTTTCCCCATTTATAGTGGAAATCTTGTTCCTTTAGTATGTGGCGTTATGGTGTTGTATCTGAGTTAAATTTGAAACTTTTAAGCATTCAAATTTAGCCGCATTTCATGAAAGCTTTCTTTAAAAGAGTTGGAACCATAATCTGGATGGGTTCCTGTACTTGAATTATATATTTATTCATGTAAAAATGTACTCTAAAAGTATAATCTCTACTCGAGCCAGATTGGACTATAATTAGCTGTAATTAAATAATTTTATTAATTCGAACTTTGAGCAGAGTCGTTTTAATGGCTGAATGATACTTGTCAATGCTTATTACTCTTTTGCATTTTCTATATGTTACTGGTTACTCATTATATGTGAATAGAGAAAATATGGAACGTATAAAATTAGAAGCCACGAGTGTTGGCAATTTACTAGAAATACTCGTCAATGCATTGAAATCAATTTAAATGATCTAAGCCGTAAATTATTCTGTAAATGGGATATACATTTACATATAAATCGCTTAATAACATTGTTTTGGCAAGGCGAGTAACAAGTGCCAAGACTAGGTAACCCTTCAAATAGAAGATTGAAGCCCTATAGTGATGTTAAGCGGCACAAAACCTTTGTGGTTTTCTTTCTATTCCCATATCCATTCTTAAGGATTTGAACATATTCTTTCAGCAGCCTTTTACAGATATTCGGCAAGTGCATCTACGAGCACATTCATTTGTTTATGGATCTATGCCTTGAGTATTGTTCTGCATCCACTAGATGTATAAGTACATTACATGGTTAACATCTATAAACATAAATTGAGTGACATGTAATTATTTCGTAGTATTATATTCTTGTTCATTAATTCTAGAATATAAAGTATATTTTATTTTGTATATATTTTCCTCTAAATTAAGGTTTGATGCAGACAATAGTCCGCACCTGATCAAGCCTGCATCGAGTCAGATTTTTTGTCCATCTGGTTAGTACGTATAGCTCCTTTGCATCATCATCCAATTATGCAAGCTTGTGGTTAGTATGTTATATATATATATTCTTTAAAAATTTGGCAAACTATGTTTAGACTTTCCATGACAATGCTGCACAACTTAAGCACAATACAACTTTGTAGGTCATGCTTCTTTTTGTGTTCTGTAAATTTTATGCTTCATACATGTTGCTTTAAATAAATATTAGTGCTGCACGTGTGAGTGCGTTAAGCTCTTCTTTTCTTTTTTGCGTGATTTTTTAATAAATATAATTGTGTAATGTATTTTGCAGCCCTAACCAATACTCTGGCTCCGCTACTATTTATAATTCTAAAAATATTTTGATACAATTTTTTGGAGGAAAAATAATTACTCTGGTCAGACAGTGTCAAATAAACTAGGTGTTGTGAAAAAAGATTTGAGTCTTTTAATCTTTCATGCTTTCAACTTTCTGGATCGAAAACTTAAGCTCTTGCTGAATGAGCCTTCTTGAAGGTGAGAGGACAATGTCTTTCCAGACAGCACCTTCCTTGAGAGCATGGCTGCCCTTATAGAGCTCATATATGCAGTCGGCTGATTCGTTCAACGTTCCTATTGTTTTCAGACAATGTATCTCCTCTGGATCAACCAACAAATTTCTTTCTTTATCCTTCCATCCTATCAACTTCATACACATAATATACATTAGTATGGCATCCTTCGTAATGGAAAACCATAGATTTCTAGAAACCTCCTTTCTTTTTTTAAATTTTTATGAACCTTTGGTGGGGGGATTTACAAATGAATTCACATGGAAATTGCCTCCTCTGCACACACCACGTCTATTTTATGATATCAAAGATAGGTATCTTTTGTTTTGGTAAGTAATAATGATTATTACTAAAAGATGGTACTTGACAACATAATTGATCTATATTTGTACATTACTTTTTCGTCCTGAAATTCTAAGAATAGATCTATGATTTTTTTGGTATGTAACTAGGCTTTTGTGTTATAGTTTAGAAAATACATTTATTGTTATATATTGTGCAAGTGTATCTGTTCTAACTTTCGATTGATGGAGCATATATGCATATATGTCTTTATGTCTTAGCTGGCTTCTTAATCAGATTCTGAATTTTTAAGTACTGTAAAAGTTCAGACAAGTCCTAGGAAAGTTATTGTTATCAGGAGGATCAGATATACCTTAGGTGGACCTTCCAAGGCATTGGTGCAGTATAATCTTGCAAAATCTACCAGGCCGCAGTATGTTGTAAATGCATCTGCAAATCTTTTATGTGAGTTTAATTGTGATCTCACTCTCACAGCTCTTCTACACATGATAGCTCTCCTGCAAATATGCAGAATGTTTTTTTATAAGCACGATAATCAAAAACACGACGACCTAAGTAAAGGGTTCTTGTTTATTTTTGTTATGAGATTTTGGCATCTTGAAGTTTGAGATGAGGACGATGACAATTTGAACTGATCCCTTGGCTTTAGCCTAGTAGGTTCCCCTCTCCTCTTGTAATACTAGGTCGGGGTATTCAATCCTTAGGTATAGGTGTATAAATAGTCAAAATTCTCCAATTGACCATGTCCACAAATAATTATAAACCCATTTGGAGCTGTTGTGTTTAAAATGTGTCTTAATAATTTTCTGAGAATCAGGCATTTGTTATCATTCATAAGTCATAACCCAGATCTTAACAAGGTTTTATATTACAATAAGTACAAATACAGTTTTCTTACGTACCGTATGCCTCTAACAACAGCCATGTAAGCATCACAAACCACTCCAACTAGCTCTATCCTGTATGGTCTTCTCTTCTTAGTTCCATCTTGTTCTGGTTCTTCATTACAACGTTCCCAGTAGTTTTCAGTTACTACTCCATCTTCAACCTTGTAACCAACTCCCATTCTATAACGGCGACGATGAACATTCCTTGCCATTGTTATAGTTTGCACAACAAAGGGGACCCATGAGAGAGTTCCATCCATTATAACATCCCGCCCTTCATTGAGTGCTGTGACCAGGAGAGATGATGCAGCGTCTGTAGATGATTGGTGCACCTGCATAAAAGTTTCTTGTTTACTTTCAAGTTTCTATATGAACTATGTAAAACTAAAGTAGTTCTTCTGAATATATCTGAAACTGGAAAGTTATAGGCAGTCGGCATAATTTAGAAGAAACTCAATTAAAGTTCTCTGATAATTTGAAATGACTAACAGATATAGCAACCAAGTGATTTTGCACCCTTTCGAAGTTGTTTGTTCAAAATTTGTTGGAGAATATGAAATACTTCCGGTGATATTACCTCGCCAGTCTGGAATTTAAGGAGGCAGCTCTTAAGCAGAAAGTACTGTAGAATGTGAAATTCATAGCATTTCTATAAAAAAAAAAAAAAAAAACTTTTAACATTTATATTTGTGTATTTGTTTAGATACGTACTTATTTGCCTCTTAAAATTGTTCTTTTTCTTGTTGTTTAGCTTGCATTTTTCTTTTAGCTAGCAAGTGTTTGGTTGGTGCATGAACATCAGAACTGGACAAAAGTCTGCATGAATTTGAATTTACAGATACCACTTTTTAAGTTCTCAATTTTTTGCAATCAAAGCATGAAAGCATAAGATCATTTCTGAATAGTATGGTAGCTTCAGTCTTGATGGTAAATTGGTAATGGTAATTTCTTGGGGTCATTAGGACATATATAGTATTTTTTTTTCCTTATAAATATAAGCTGAAATAGTATAAAGCATGAGCACTTCGTTTGAAATTGTGCTTTTTCTTCAATTTAATTCCTGATGAATGCTGAGGCTTTCATTATGTCATGCCCTTTAGCCAGAATGTTAATGTCCTATTAATCATCCCTTGAGTGAGTAATAAATATATTGACATTCTTGCATGCTCTTTTATTCTTTTTGTCTTGTAGATACTACGTGGCATTACTCTACCTATGCCTGTGAAGTCCATAATGCTGAGAGCACTAAAATGGAAAACATGCAAATTGTGTTCTACAGGTATTCCCCATAGCCAGGGAGAAGATACTAGCTTGCTCTTGGCTTTTAAGTTGTTGGTAGCTTCTACGCCAATTTGATATGACAGATAAGTATCAAACTCAAAACTACTAGTAAGAGTAACATATCTAGGGAGCAAAGGAATTTGAGCTATCAGGAAGGCCAAAACCCTGGTATCCAAATGTTTTGCACTTATTGTTTCAGGAATGGAGATTAATGAAACAGCACATACCAGTTCAGCTGTTTGAAGCATGTCATGGTGGCCCCTAGAGCTAAGTGCTCTATAAATAACATCAGATTCTTTGAACGCGTCTGCCTCTATTACAACAGCATTCGCTGCTGCTCCTGCCCAAAATGATCTGAGTACATTCAGAAAAATATGGACTTCATTAACAGTTCAGCTTAGGTGCGATTCTCTACAACTCATCAAAATCATATATCTAACAATTAAGCTTATTATATCATAGTAATATCGTCTTCTGAGTAGCATTTTTACTCTTTTAGAATTTCCTTCAGTACAGTACTCTTCCCTGCTCCCATTCCACCACCCATGAAGAGAAGGACAGGACTTCTATCTTTATGTGCCATCGGAACCATTACATCTGTGCATTGTGAATCGTCGGCAGACGCAAGTCCGATTGCTTTCATTTCCTCCACCAATGTGGTAAATATTCTTGCCACTTTCAAATTCTTTGTGACCCTTTCAAATCTTTGTTCCCTATATCAGTCAAAAATTAAAATAAGATTACTTATAATGGTAATAATAATCATAAGATTTCTTGGTATTTATATTTATTAATGGGAATTCACTTGCTAAGGTTACTTGGTGTTACTTGTTTTTACAGTTCTATGTCTGGTCTATTCTTGTTTCGATGTTGTGTGTATGTCTTTTGTTTGTTTAGTATCTTCAATACTAGCTAAGCACACGGCAATCTGTGATAACAAGAACAGGAAGAAAATTGCACCTAGTTGCTGCCATGACGATGTGCTTAAGTTTCTTCTTGGGCTCCGAATCAGAGCCCAACACCTACATGTGGGATAATCACATTTAGACAGAGACAATATTTATATAGAAACAATGGTATATATAGATCTTTATTACCTGACTGATCATAGCATGAGCATGCCTCCAGTGGAAAGCAAAGTAACTAAGGATGCATCTTTCAAATTCCTCAACAAGCTTTACAAATAACGAATCGACTTCCAAATCTTGAGCAAAGAATGCATAAATATTCTCCTCGACCCCTTCAGTTTTTTTTAAATATTCAGAAGCTAACTTGCACAGATGTGGACATTCCCTTTTATCTGCAAACCCCAGTTGCCTAGCTGCACCAAGCCATGCAAGAGAGTTTGTATATGCACATGCACATTATCATTTATCAAATGCACATTTTTCTGTCAAAAGAGAAAAAGGATCAGCTTATACAAGTAATAATTATTACCGACGTAATGGGAGAACCTTTCAAGTTTTACAGGTTGCCCTGTGTCTGCAACTCTTATCAAAGGGACAATCCTCGAATTACTGATCTTTTTAAGACGGAGATGCAGTGCTGCTGCGATGATCAAGCCAAGTGAAGAGGCTAATATGATCTGCGTGTAGGTTGGTTTACCGGTGGCATCTGATTCTAATCCTAAAAGAATCATCAAGATATTATGTTGGTGTTTTTACGTATGCATGCAATTTTTTTGTGTACACAAGAATACAAACCAAAAGGTTATATATACAAAATAATGTATATAATGCAATCCAAAGAATATATATACAAAATGATGGGAATGTATTTACCTTGCCCCATTTCTGGCTCCATATATTCAATAAATAGAGAAGAAGAAATCACATTGATATGTCTGCAATTTCTTGTTAATCTTTATGATAATTTTGGGCCTTCCGGTTATTGTGTAGAAGATGGCAGAAAGTGCATAACTTTTAAAAATAACATGAAGTCAGGGATTGACACATTTTTATATTTTATACTGCCGATAATTGATCTTTCACAATAAAGAAATAAAAGGTTGATAATGCAAATCTTTATCTAACATAATATTTAAAACTAGCGTAAAAACCCGTGCGAGGCACGGGTCTGCTTGTATACTGAAATAATTCTCGTATGAAGTTTCATATATATTAAAATAATTTTGTAACTAAAAAATGATAAAAATAATAGTTTTTTAATTTATCAAAATTTTTTTAAAAAAATCTAGACAACTTTTTATTTTGATGAAAACATGGATGTAGGTAAACTCGTGTGATTTTATTGAATTAATCGTATATTATTACAATCGGTCATGTATCATATATTTCGAACCAAAAATCTCATATAACATATATTCTCAAAATTTCCTAATTTAACATACA
>PHNY01044435.1:28583-42236 GCA_003724115.2 Anethum foeniculum
GAGTTTTGAAGCGATGTTAGACATCTCCATAATGTACTCCCGTATATTTCCTTTAGCTTTATACCTCATCTGAACAAGATCAGCTAAAAGCTTACTTGTTTCAGCCTTTTCGTTTTTCGCAAAACACTTTTCAAGCTCTTCAAGGAAATCCTTTACAAATACCTCATCAAAGTCATCAGACATACCGCCCCTGAATGCTTCAGGAATGCTGCGCTTTATCATCATTAGACTTAAGCTATTAGAACGCTCCCACTTCTCAAAGTTCATTTTATCAGTAATAGAACTTTCATCCGTAAGAGAAGCAGGTTGCTCTTTCCTTATAGCATAGTTTAAATCCATACAGCCAAGAACTAACAGAACGTTCTTTTTCCAGCTCTTAAAGTTTGTTCCGTTAAGCACGAGAATGGAGTTCATGTTGGCAATTATATTAGCAGCAGATACATTAACTAGCAATTTGGAACAAAAAAAAAATATAAGCTCGTATAATAGAAAATTCATGTCACATGCATACATAATTACACAAAACATAACATGAATTTAAATACTATAGTGTGTGGGCCCATTTGACAAGATACCTAACACAACATTAATATTTAGTCTTTNAAAATATTAACTCGTAAGTGGTACTCTCCACGCAGAAATCAAATATTAATAATAAATTCAGTCAAGCAAAAAACCTTCCTTTGGGCCGATTAGTTACTCACATGAAAATTTTATAATTATTACATATTTATTCCTGCACGCACATTTATTATTTGGCCATTAAATAACCTTTCTTTGGGCCGATTATTGTAACGCATAAATAATAAATATACACATCCTAATATTTCAAAATAAATAAATTTACACAGGAATATCGCTTTGACGATATTTTGCTTCAACTCAGTTATTCACGAAATAAAAGGACAAAATATAACATATTACTATAATTGACCTCATCGGCACATAAGAAATCCAGAACATGTGATTATAAATTATATTTTATATAACATATACCAGGTCTTTAACTTTAACGAAAGAAACGCATGTATAAACGGGTATTAACAATCACAATTCAGCGCATATGTTTCTGGACTTATACTTGATAATTAAACATGCATCGTATGACCAGAAATCTGGTATTAATAATTTTGCGCACCAAAAAATAATAATAAAACTACGAGACGTACCTATCACGTAATTTTAACGATCACAAAATATGATCAACCCTAATAACTCGACATAAGATAGGCGACTGATACCACTTATTGGATCTAAATACATAATCAGGATCATCTTATGCGATATTATAGAGGTTAGACAATAAACTGTAATACGGAAGCGTACCTGATTTCAGGACGGTAGATATCAATACGGATTGTGGGACTTGATCTTCCACAGACTTGATTCGCCTCTAACTGTATCTCACTCGAACTGATGAGAATAGAGGAGTAGAGGTTGTGAATAGTCTTGGGGATCAAAATCCTATTATGTTCTTTATATAGTAGTCTAATTAGACCCTATTAACTCTAATCAAATTACTATTGGGTATTACACATTACAAAACCCATACCAAATAAAATGTTATTGGACTCTTTATTTTAGACCACTTAATTAGTCCAAATATAGAATAAACATTAAATATAATTGTAACTAATTTGTAAGCTCATAAATTGTAAATTATTAATAAAATAGTCTAACAAACTAAAGTTATATCGTGAAGTCTCATATTGCAAAGTCACAATCGTGAAGTCAATGTCAAATATCGTGAAGTTCTATGTCGAGAAGTCACATGTTCTAAGATATCCTTACTTGCACTATGTCGATAAGTAGAATGACAAAGCAGCTCAAAGTTCACAATATTCTCACTCAGTTGGTTAATAACAAGACAAAAGAAGGTATAATTTCCAGAAAATAAGAAACAGATCACTGCAGCACATTGTACATGGAGGTGGTCCATGAATAGGTGTCAAGTCTACGGTTATAACTTGAAGAGAAAGAAAAGGGAACACACAGCTAAAGATAAGGAGAAAAATCAAGATCATGGTGGTCCCGCAAAAGCTGCATCATGTCTCATGCACAATACGGGATCTCCAGCTGTTGAATGGAGTGAGCACTACATTTTCTAGAATTCATACTGATGTGGCGAAAATGAGTTTTAAAATTAATCGCAAGCGCACGATCTCGTTTTAATATTTATAAGTTCGTTCCGCATAGACTATTTATTTCTCACAAAATTTCCTTAATTTCTAATTTAACGAAATACAAAAATCTAAATAAAAAGAGGATTTTTCTAAAATATTATTTTTAACTAGCAAATAATTACAAAATATTAAAAGAAAATATTAAACTAATTAAACTAACTAATTACTACTTAAAAGATTATTCTAAGTAATTAATTAAACTAATTTTATTTATTTACGGAATTTTTTTAGAAATTTGGGCATGTTCGTAAATACAACTAGCCCAATAATCAAACAAACCAACCATTCTCAATTATCAAAACAATTCCAAACAATTTTACCAGATTATTTAAAAACCTAATCTAAAATCAATATACTTATATAAAAGAGAAGACGGAGGCGTTTATGTGGCGCCTTTCAGATCGTCCCATTCTATTTTCGAATTTTCTTAATTTTTTGAATTAATAAATAGAGAAAATCTTAATTACCTCATATTCTCCTAAACTTTCCTCTTTACTCGAATATAAATAGAGAAAATCTTAATTAACTCATATTCTCTTAAACTTTCCTCTTTACTCGAATTACATTCTTATTGTATTATTCTAAATTTTCTCTACTATATCAAGAAATTTTCCTCTTAAGTTAAGTTATCAAATTACCATCTTATTATTCTCCTAAAGTTTCTCTACCATACAAATAAACTTTCCACCTAACTCAAATTATCATCTTATTATTCTCTTAAAATTTTTCTACCATATTATTATTTTTCAAACTTTATTTTCAAGTGAAAATTTAATTACCTTATTTTCTCTTAAACTTTCCCCCTAACTCAGATTAACATGTTATAATTTTCCTAAAATTTATCTATCAGATTATTATTCGCTAAAACTTTCTTTTCAGGTCAAATTTTTTATCTTAATATTTTCCTATATTATAGTTTAAAAATCTTTTATATATATATAAGTGTAAATTGTTTGGTTTGAAAAAAAAGAGCAAATTGTTAGCTAGATTTTCCATTAATGCTTGTGTTTCAAATTTTATTTTACATGTTATGATAGTTTTGTCACTATTTGTTTTGTTAAACCTTTAAGTGCATGTTATTATTTGATTGATTATATGATTTTAGAATGCTTGAATGATTTTATGATTTTCGAATGCAGTCTTTTGCCTAGGAAAAACGAAGGATATTATGGATCGGTTAGTTTCAGAGGTTCGTTTTATTATTGATGTTATTTCATTATAAATTTATTGTTTGATGTTTAAATTTAAGTAATTTATGTTTGTTACTTTCATTAGTACTTGTGTTTCAAACTTTATTTTACATATTATGATAGTTTTATCACTATTTGTTTTGTTAAACCTTTAAGTGTATGTTATTATTTGATTGGTTTTATACTTTTAGAATGATTGATTGATTTTATGATTTTAGAACGCGACCTTTTGTCAAGGGAATAACGGAGGATGCTATCGATCAGTTATTTTTAGATTTGATTGATTTTATGATTCTAGAACACAGCCTTTTGTTCTGGAAGAACGGAGGATGCTACGGATCAGTTAGTTTTAGATTTGGTTGATTTTATGATTTTAGAACACAGCCTTTTTTGTTCGAGAAGAACGGAGGATGCTATTGATCAGTTAGTTTTATAGGTTGGTTTCATTGAGACTATTTAATTATAAAATGTATTATTGATATTTAAATTTAAGTAATTTATATTTGTTATTTTATATTAAGTATAGTCAAAAAAATATATTAAAAAGCTATTGTGTCGTTATATTTAATAATTTTTTTAAAAATATTATTATATTGCCGCCGCGAAGCGCGGCTTATTATCCTAGTAATTTCCTAAAGAAACTACTTTAAATTAAATTATAAAACCAAACTGAAGACTGCAACAAAACACACAACTGCTAAGCAATATTTCAGAATCTTGACTCAGGAAAACAACTCGTTGCTTATTCAGATTAAAAGAACTCGGCTGCAATACACTACAATTCGAAAACAATGACTCGACACACCTAGTGGACTCGGCTGCTATGAGGTGAATTGAAGAAAGGAAAAAGTCGAAAGAAAGGCTGCTAGGAGTGGAATCACATGTGGGTTTGCTGGGTTGTAGTTCGAAGTATGTTGGTCAGTATCAAAAGGAAAAGGCGAGGTGAAGGACAGTGAAGGGGATGGAATCGATGGTGGTAGCAGATGCAAATGGGAATTGAAGGGTTGTGGTTACGGGCGCGGGTGTGGTTGTTGCAGTGGCGTAGGAGTTGGAGAACGATGGGGTCTGATTTCGATGGTGACATAAGGATGCAGTGATGGTGTTCTGGTGGCGGAATTGAGGTGAAGAAACGAGATGGTAGAGGAGTAATGGAGTCAGAAACGGGTCTGTGCAGGTTGCGAGGTGATCGAATGGAAGATGAAGTTGTGGGATCGAAGGCAGGCTGGTGTGGTGAAATAAGGCAGAGGAAATGGGGAAGAAAGGTATTGAAGGTGGGTTGAAGCAGGGGAGGTTGCAGGCTGGGTTAGTAGGTTCAGGAGAATTGGAGAAAGAAAGAAGATGGTTTTGGTGTGTTGATTGATAAAGAAGCGGAGGTGGAAGGAGAATCTGCAGATTGAATTTGGTTTGAGAAGAATAACGCGAGTGGGAGAGTACAGATGGTGGCAGGTCGTAAACAGAGAAGAGGATATGGATGGAAAGGAGGGGCAATCGAATAAAATTAAGAACAGAGGACGCAAAAACAAAGTAAAAAACTTGAACAGAAACAAACCAAACACAGGCGATTAAACACAGAAAAACAATAAAAAAAAAAACGCAGGAGAATTACATAATGCTGAAAATTAAAAGAACACTAAATTGCAGGAAATTAAACCAAGTAAAGACATTTGAAGAAAATATTTTTAAAATTATTTAAGAGGCCAAGCCAAAACTTAACTTAAATAAACTTTAAGCCGGATATTGGCCGGAAAACAGTAAAAACACAATGGAAAAATCCAATGACATTAAAGACAATCAAGAACATGAACATAGACTAGATCTAAAAATTAAAGAGATATTACCAACACCAACTACTTGCAAACATCAAAATAAAATTAACATACCTACTAGCATGGCAAGAACACATAAAATCAAAACAACAACTAAATTAAACAAAAACTCTAGATCTAGAAAATGAAATAACAACATACACACCCACTTGCACAAAATCATTAAAAACACACTAACTCACACACCCAACATCAAAATAAACTACTCTACCAAACCCATTAAACTACAATGCTCAAAAATTAAATCTACCACTAAAACTAACTAAAGAGAAATCAAGAACATTGCAACAAAGTAAAATCAAGGCATCCTTTCACCAATAAAGGGTAGTATTAGAACTATTGATCCTCCTTTTGGTTTTATGAAAGTTCATATGCCAAGAGCTAAAAGTAGATCTAAGAACTTGAATGTAAAAGTAGAGAAATGGAATTAAAAAAAAAAAAGACTTGCATTAATTTAAAAAAGTGTTTACAAGAAAATAAAAGCAAGAACTAAAAACAAGAAAATGAAAAATGGAGCTAATCTAACCTAGGGTCCTAACCTAGGGGGTGTTTTTTACAAGTAAATGAGAGGTGTCTATTTATAGGGAAAAAATAGGATTTTAGGGGTGGCTTGGCCAAACCATGACCAGACATTTGGTGGTTATGTTATTTAAATTATGGCCATTCATTTCATCCAAGCCTTTTCCTAGAAGCTTCCTTTTTCCCTTTTCTTTTTTCTCTTTTTGCTCTTTCCTCTTTTGCCCTTCATTGCTTTTCTCCCCTTTTATTATTTCTTTTATTTTTCTGCAAAACAAAGTAAATACGATAAATTAATAAATAAAAATACGAAAGCGAGCAATAAAATAGGTATAAAAATATGTAAATTTATNACTAGGATTGATGAACTTGCAAGCATGTCATTTACTGGTAGAGGTGGTAAGAATTGTGACAGTGATTTGTTGAAAAAGGAAAGACATTTTATGAATCAGAAAATGACTAATGCTGAGAATACAATGTCCAAATTTCGTTTCCATTTAATGCTCCTCAGCAGTCAATACAATGTCCAAATTTCGTTTCCATTCAATATAGTTACGTTCGGTAAGTTTGTTATCCTTAAGTATGGTGAATAGTGGATTAAAGCACATTGTGTCCTGAGAATCATGCATGAAAAAACATCACATATCACATAAATAAAGGGTGCATTAAATATTAAGACCTATTGGTTCCTCTAACAATTATTAAAATTAATGCACTAACATTTAAACACCATAAGTTTCTGGTACGTTACGATGTGTGACATGTATACCACCTAAATTTGTTTAAATGTTATTTCGGTCCTACTACTAAACAATACGCCATGTTGAGGTGGTCTATATTATTTTTCATAGCTAAATGTATACCATCATTAAATCTTAAATTAATCATAATTATACCGGATGCCACCATTTGATATCTTAAATATGGTTAATTCCCAGGTCTCGGAGAAGTCACAACGGTCTTACTTAATACCCGATTCCTAGCCAGAATTCGCCATATTTAATATCAACAAGGGTATCCTATAATTATTCGAAATCTATGAAACTTGGTACACCATGACGGGTGGCATGTATACCTTCCAATATTCGTTATTAATTTAAGAAGTTTGTTATAATAATATCTTCAACATTCTAGACACCATAAATTACATGCCACGATGGGTGACGTATATATAATTTATATTCATCTTTATGTTAAATTACATACAAACAATAATGGAGATCATGGGATTTAATTTCATATTAATTCCCTCTCCCACTTAGTATTTTACTATGAGGATTTTAATCTAGATGTGTCGTCCTATGTTATTTCTTCAAAGTTCACATGTATCATATTAATAATACAAACAAAAAATAACATAGAAACATGCTCACATGATTAAAGCAAAAATATAACAACCTTATGTCCATGTCGTTCTACCATGCTAAGGGATAGTATCACATGGCATAACAACACAAACAAGAAACACATAGTAGCAATAATCAAGACAAGCAGAAATTATGTAAAACATAATAAAACACATCAACTATTATGACCCCATAAAATTAGCTTCGAATTCATCCGTCGTAAAATTCTCGAAATCTTCTAGAGCCCATTTGGAGGCCTAAACAGCCTCAAAACGACTTGAAAAATGGAGCAATGGCTCTTTAGATGCATCGCAACATGTTCTTCTCATTCTGCCATTTCCGAAAAGGTATTATTGGCCCAAATCGGACATCATATGCAAAATCTGCAGCCAAAACAGTGAAGCTCCCCGAAAACAGAATGCAGCAGCAGAAGAACTCTGTTTCTCGCAGCTTCGTTGATCAAACAATTACATACAACATAATACAGCAGAACATACCTATTTTATTACATCATATCATAATATAACTCGAATGCTATTACTTCAAATCATAATCTAAAACAAATACAAATCGAGATTACAAGATTACAAAACCAGAATAAGAAAAACAAAACTATCACGATCAACCCTCGTGATTTACAACATAACCATGATAAACCACGTGGGATCCAATTACATAAAAATAACCACGATTAAACCATGTGGGATCCAAACACATAATTAATACATGGCCATAATAGTGGATAACAACCTACATCACAGAATCAATACACGCATACCACTATATACATGCATATATAAATACGACATGGACATCATATCATAAAACGTAGAACCCTAGAACTAGGCTCTAATACCAATTATTGGAACAATCGAATCGTGGCCCTGCGTTTTATGATATTAATTAAAGAGTACGAACATAATATTAACCTTTATCGCTATGGCGCAAGAGATTCAAGTCCATGTCTTCTTCTGTATTCCTTGATTCTCCTTGGACGAAATGTGGGCTTCGATCTCCCAAGGTGTGCCTCTCCTTAAAGCTCTGAAAATCGAAAACCCTAGTTGGCTCCTTGAGAAAAACGGTTGTCTCTCTCAAACCCTAAGATCTGGTTTCGTAATTGGATTAGAAGTTCAGATTGGATGGTGACGATATATCGTGTATATCGAGAGGGTAACCGTACTACATATTGATTATCAAATGAAGGGGTTTTACGGGATGAAATGTTTCGAATATTGAAAAGCTCACCTCTGGAGTTTAGTAGTTTTTTAGTTGGAGATACTAGAGGTGCGATTTAATAACGATCAATCCCTTAGAAGAAAGTTCGATTTAGTTTTATTTTTTATTGTTTTTGGTTGGTTTCTTCCTTCCCTAGATGGATATTTTTTTTCGTGTATTATTTCATGAGAACATACTAGCTAATTAATTATATGTATTAACTTTTTGTATTTAAACACATAAAAGCTAAATTACTTGTACTCATTCAATTATCTAGATTTATTAGTATTAAAGTTAAAATTTTACATACAAACCATACACACTAATAGTCAATCAACTTATATGAGGTATACTTGCGATATTACAAAATTTTATTAATAAACAAATAATCGAGAATATTTTACTATGTATTACAAAAAAAAATCTAGAAAATAACACGTGCATTGCACGTGTTATTATGCTAGTGAAGTTTAATCTATAAAATGTCTCTTTCAAATTCAAACCACAAGTGAGAACCACAATATTTATTTAGGGTGAAAGTCGATAATTTTCAACGGCGAGTACATTTTTGCACGTAATATAAGTTTCACTTTCCAAACGAGAGAAATAATGTGGTATTTTTGGCCTGAATTTGCAAGGTTGTCGGAGTAATTTCTACTTGGTGGTTTGAGTGCCCGGAAATATGTTTCACAAATGTTTCTACATATGTGAGATCGAAGCCCTTGCAGTGACCTACAGATTTAACTTAACTTATAGGAATTTAGTCAAGTGTAGTGCTTTACGGTTTAGACTCCTTAGTTAGATAGTTCGGTCACATTTTAATAAGCATTTGATCATTTGCAAACCTTGATCTTGTTACATTGTGGTTAGCATCCAAAAGTACTCCTAGTTATCAATAGAAACTCTTTGTGTAATAATCGACATATATATACGATACACGTGTCTTGTTGTATTGCATAATTTTTTAAATTTAATTTAAATTAAAAAAAATTATACAATTAATTTAAATTGAATTGATTTTATGTTTTAGTTAAAAAGGGTAGTTGTCGGGGTATTTATAATTATAATTTGTTTACTTTATTTTATTAAATAATATTGTCCATGTTTTTTTTTGGAAAAGAAGGGGCTTCGGTAGAAAAATAGATAAGATAATGTATTTTAGCTTAAAAGGTAATTGATTATTAATATTTTTGATATTATTTTTTTATTTTATTAAGTAGACCTGCCCATGATATTGTTGTAAAACGAAACGTTTTAGTAGGAAAAAAATAGAAAATGTAACATGTAGTAGTTAAGAAAGATAATTTGTGTTTTTAATAACGTGATATTTTTGGAAAAAAAGGTGTTTTAGTTGAAAAAACAGAAAAGGTAACGTCGAAAAAGGTAATTGGTGTTTTAGTTGAAAAAAGTAATTTGTTAATAATTAGTAACAATAATATTATTAATAAATGATCAAACACTAATAATTATTAGTTTAAAACCTGTGCGATGCCTAGACTTTCTTTAATATTATATATTTTTAATTTAATTCGAATTGAATTAATAATACGTTTTAGTTGAAAATGGCAATTATTTGCTTATTAATAATTATAATTTTATTAAATAGAATTGTCCATGTTATTTTTGGGAAAGAAGTGGGACTTGATTTGAAAATAAATAATATGTTTTAACTGAAAAGGGTAATTGGGGTGATATTTTTGGATAAATAGATGTTTTAGTTAGGAGAAACAGAAAAGGTAACGTGTTTTAGTTGGCAAAGATAATTGGTATTTTAGTTGAAAAAAGGTAATTAGCTAGTTGTTAGAGAAAGAGATGTTTTAGTTGGCAAAAGTAGAAAAAGTTAGCGTGTTTTCTAGAAAAAAAGTAACTGGTATTTTTATTGAAAAGATAATAAGTTAGTTATTAGTAATAAAATTAATATTATTAATAGTTAACGAAAAGGATAACTGGTAGGGGTGTTCAAGGATTGATTTGGTCCGAATTCTTGCTTTTTTCGAACCAAACCAGAAAGAACGGTTTTTTAAAAGTCAAGACCAAAACAGACCAGTTAAATGCCAAGACCAAACTAAACTATAGTTGTAGTAAAGATATGTATGAGTTGATTATATGTTGGTTAGATATAACCATATTATTGCTTTATTGTCGGCTTGTGAACGACTGGTTATGTGTAAGTACAGAGTAGATGCGGCAGAAATTTCGTTAGAATCCTAATCGACCCTAATGTGATTTCGATAGCCATCACTTGTACCTTTATGTTTATAGTAAATAGTCAATCTTCGAATGACTATATTATTTTATAAAATGTTTTCCAACCTTATTTGGTTTCGAGGTATAGTTCTGCCTTGTTAGTGAATAGTTGAGTTATGTACTCTGTTAACGTGAAGCTAGTCGACTATACTTAAATTAACTTAAAACTAATTAGTTCAACTATAATACAAGACTAAAGTTATTTTATAAACTTAAAATTTTATAAATGATCAAGTGTTTTACAAAAAAACTTTATTTCTTAAAATCCTTTTTAAAAAGATAAAATATTTTCAATTTTAGAACCAAACTTTATAGTCGAAGATCGTATAGTTACAAAGTTAAGTGTTATGTGATGATTTGTTCTGATCAGTATAAAAGTATCAAAACGGTAGATTAGTGTAGGATGTTCAGGGGTGAAGGTCGAATTGATTATAAAAGATACTGAAATAGTGTATTTTATACATCTAGATTCGAAGAGTGAAGGTGTTGATCTAGGAAACGGGAAGGCTAAGCTAGAAGAGTTGTGAAGTAGGGTCTTTGAGTTCAGAAAAGCGTATTTAAGGCAAGTAATTTTCCCAAACCTTGAATACCTTATTCCTGTTTCGTATACCTACTTTCTCACATTTGATATCCTATTTGATACATTATTTTATATTCCATGGATAGCCTATTTTCCATTCCAACTATTCAAAGCATTTTTACTTTGAAATTGTAATTACTTTTGAATTAATAATACATATGCTTCCCAATGAAGTTCCTTTTCATATACTTTACTTCAGATGAATCTTTCTCATTTGATTTTTTGAAAATGAATTTAAAAATGACTCAAGACTCGAAAGAGTCCTATTTATTTCAAAGAATGGTAATGTTTTAAAAATGAAAAGTGTTTTGATTTATATATAGGAATTCTGTCTAATATGGTTTCTCCGAATTCTTATAGATTGGAGGCATAAGAGGCCGAGTGACGCCGGTCCAGTACTTTTATGTTGTGAATGGCTAGTAATGAGACTCGCATAACTAGTAATGAGACTATTTTAAGGCTAATGTGTTGTCTTGGGTACCTGTTTTCATGTCCAAAGAGACTTTATGTCTGATATGAAGACTGTACGTTGTTGATTACCTGTATAGTCCAGAGCGTTGTGGAAAAATTCCAATCAAATGATTTTTTTATATGAAAAGTTTGTCTCGATGAAACAATTGTTTTATGAGATGAATGTTTTATCGACATGAAACTGTTTTGATGAAATGACAAGCTATTTTGAGAAAATGATATATTAAAAATATTTTCAAATGAGATTTCTTATAATGCTCTTCCATAAGATCAAACTTTGAGCCATGTTATGTTATCCAGATATTGAGCTAACCTTGATTACCTATGAACATGTTATATTAAATTTTCAGTTCAAAGTTGCTTGCTGACCAATTCTTTGGCTCATACTTGTTTATTTTCTCTAACCCCTTACTGTTAAGCGAGAAAATGGTCAGATTTAAGAGAGAAGCCTGAAAGAGTGCCTATTAAGGATCTCCGCGCATAGTTAGATTCTCTATGCCACCTCATGTAGATGACATTTTGATAGACAACTAGTGGTTGTAGTTCGTAGTTAAGATTGTAATGAACTTAGTTTAAAGCTTGTAGACATTTGAGTTATTTATATAACTTCAGATCAAAGGTATTTGTGTAACCTTGTGTTTGGTTGTAATAGTGACGGATGGTTAAATTTGTAGATGGTTGCTTGTTTCGTATCATTACTTGTTAAAGATCCGTAATAGTTGTCAAGGGTTGTATTCTTTTAAATTTTATTTGTATTGTTATCAGGATATATGTATGTTAGTTTTGAGTAGTGACTCCTCGATTTAAATCCCGATTTAGGAGGCGTCACACGTTCAACCTCCCTTCTGCATTGCGAACCCATATTTAATATTATCTATAATTTTTAATCGTAAAACTGAATTGTTAGTTAATTTCACGTCCTTAAAATTTCATTGACTTTTGACGGAGTAACTATTACAAACTTAGTGCCACATCCTTGCCACGTCCATGCCACACGAGCATACACGTCATAGATCTGAGTCCAATTCATACCCGACTTAATACATTTCATTTTCCCCTAATATTTTCATAATCACTTTTGTCCTCTTCTTTCCTTCATTAATTACTCTTCTTCTATTATCACAAACACATTCACTAATGTATATCATCGATTGGAACTCCAACATTATTATCAGTGAATACCCTATCTCTGCTTCATAATTCCTCAGTCTCATCTCAATGTATTTGATAACTAACCCATACATGCATAATTATACAAAAATAACATGTGATCACACAAAGATACAGTAAATATTAAATCAAAATTCTAAATTAACAATTACAAGCATTTGTCATCTTAGACCCAAAATTAAACTTTACAAATCTTATCTCTTAGGAATAATACTTTTCTCTTCAAATCCGAATGAAAATTTTATTTGAATCCTAGATTAATCTTAAACAGTATATACAACCGCAATATATTATATGACATATTGTATTTATTTGAACTTGGGGAAAGAGATGATAGAGAAGACTCGCTTTGAATCCACTGGTTTAGAAATAAAATAGAAATTTTGTTAATTAAATAGGAAAATAAAAAGAAATTTAGATTTATTAGGGACTTGAGATTAAATTAACCGAAATATTATCATATATCATTTCATTTTTGAAATAAATTTATATCATATTTTTATTACTTTCTTCATCTTTTTTTCCGAGCGTTTAAACTTCTTACACGAACTTCGAAATCTAAAAAAAATTAAGTATTAATTTTAACTACTCTTTTAAATCGAAACATAAAAAATAAATCTCTTTCTATATATAATAGCCCAACATGAGTTTAAAATTAGTGGAACAATTTATTCATTTGTGAAATGACAGATTTGCCCATGTCTTTGTTATATTTAAAAAAAATGTTGTTGAGAGGAATTGAACCTAAGTTTAGTCATTTACTTGGCACACTCCAATACCACTTATACTACTATATGTTAGGAATATATGCATTAGCTTGATGATAAGGTGTGCAAAACACTTAAGTAGAAATCTAGTGATTGTAGCCTCAACGGATGAGACCAATTTGGCTATCCGTTGATGGAGTAG
>PHNY01044475.1:1759-13981 GCA_003724115.2 Anethum foeniculum
GGGATTTAATAATATAAGATTTAAAAAAAATTATATAATTATTTAGTGAGTACCAAAATTTGGTACTTCAGTACTTTGGTACTTTGGTACTTTTGTGTTCCAATTAAACATAATTTCGCTTATTAATAAAGAGTATATATTTGATGAAAATTTATTGAAAATTTTATCTCTTTTTATATTTCCTCTAACCTATAAATACAAACTTGGAAAATTCTAGAATCAGATAGTATTTGATGTAGAAGAGTTTTTTTTTAATATATTTTTTCTATAACCTATAAATACACATTATAATCACACAATTATTTTACCTCTCTAAAACATAATTCAAAAATAATTAAATACAGACTGTGCGAAGTTACTACCCTGCCCCTACTCTTCATAACAATGTCCAGCCGCAACGCCGCCGCAACAACCACCACTATTCCCGGCGGCGCAACACAACCGCCACCGTCCGCCACCCGCCGTCAACAAGCGAACCAAATCGCTAATAAAATCTGCACTTGTCTTCGCGACTGTTTAATCGCGTTTATCATCGCTCTGATCATCATCGCTCTCATTTCTATCTTATCGTCGCTGATTATCCGCCCTAGGTCGCCGCGATTCACCCTACTCTCCGCCACCGCCGTCGCCGCCGTCAACGCCACTTCATCGGAGTTCAAGACGGCGTGCAATCTCTCAGTGCTTGCGTATAATCCGAACGGTAATCTCGTGATCTGGTACAAGAGGCTTGATGTGTTGATACTGTACGGCTCCGATTACAAGTTATCGGAGACTCGGTTAGCGCCGATGTTTCAGAGAAAGCGCAATCAGACTTTGCTGAGTGCTCAACTAGTCAGTGATGACGTGGATGTTGAAGAAAACGTTGTTGAAGGTTTGGCAAGTGAGCTGAGGCGTGGAGTGGTGACTTTTAGGGTTAGGATTTTGGCGTTGGTTAGGTTTAAGAGAGGGAAATGGCTGACTAAGAGTTACGATGTGAAGGCGGATTGCGATGGAGTTGATATCGGGTTTTTTAACGCGACTGGAATGGGGAATTTGATAGAACCTAGCAGACAATGCGAGGTAGATATGAGTTAGTAATATACAACAGTTATAGTAGCTTTGTATGACAATGTACATCCATTGTTGTGGCAAAAGTGATGTATAAAACTTTAATTTGAAATCGAATTTAGTGAAATCGATACTTACATTTTATAGTGTGTTGATCAATTTGTTTCTGGTTTTGTTACTGTTATTGAATGGCGAACTGCACATAATGTTAGCACATTATACTATCTGTTTCTGTTCAGGGTGTCTGCAAGATTGGATTGTGGAATGCAGCACCTAAATTAGCCGTGCTTGCCATGTTGCTGTTAGCGTATTACTAAAAGAAGGTGATTCTGTTTCCTTCTTAGTTTTTTCCAAAAATTCTTACACTTACAGTGAGTACATTAACTGATAATGTTTTAATATTTTGCTTCAAAAAAGTTGTTTAAAAGTTCAATCTAACTTGTCCATGAAGAGGTATATAGTATTGTCATTGCTCGTTAAATTGTTATTGTTGCATCCCAGCTAATAGAATGGAGGATTAGCAAGCTTTCTGCTTTTGTGTTGTAGTTTCTGGTTTCCTTTCTTTAGTTTAATGTTATGTCAATTACTGGAATACTAGTCGAAGAATGATTTTAGTGCATTATGTGAAAGGTTCTTTGTGAAAACATAAGGGTAAGACTTCATACATAGGGACCATTCCTTTGTGTTTTTGATTGCGTTCTGCAATGAAATGTAGTTTTGGTTCGACTCTTTAGAAAAATGAATCCTCAGTCAGCAATTATCACATTAAGTGCCATTGTCACATAGATTCCGTTTAAACCCACCTCTGTTCGGATAAATTGTAAGTTATATAGATTTTATTCTTCTAGGTTTGTGTATGACGTGCGCCGCACGAAACCAGACCATATTTTGCTACTTGTCTTTTTTATCTGATCCTAGTGTCATACACATCAAACCAGTCAGTTTGTTTATACCGGAAAATATACTAAATTACATAGAAGGACAAGAAGTTCTTCAACATTAACTAGCAATAATTAACCTATAATTACCAATTTAACTTTCATAGTTTAGCTATCATAAAAAGCCTGAAGTCTAGACAAGGCGAAATCATTCTACATTGACCTCCAAGCTTATCCTTTTTTTATCTACAAGCTTATCTTTTTTATCTGATCCTAGTGTCAGCTAGATGCTCCAGAAGTTGATAGTCGAAGTTACATACAGATTTCATTTGATAGTTGTGTGGCATTTAATTTAACGGAAATAGAATCTCAAAGTTATATTCTGGTGAATCCAGAAAAAGTGATTAGTTCAGTATATGGATTCTAATTTTAGTTAGTAAATCCTTGATTGCAGTTCATCTTCCAGAAGTTAGCCACTTTCGGCAATTTTTACAGTCTATTATTTATTATATTGTAGTGTTTCTTTATATGTACTGCGTGCTTCCAAATAGATAATAAAACTAAAAATCGTTTCAAGGGACTGACTATTGTCATAAATATATAATTATTGAGCAAGATCAAGAGCTGCTCCATGCCGAATCATCTGCAGCTGTAAATGTCTTAACTACTAGGATAATGTCTAACTGGATCCGTGATATAACAAACAAAACCAGCTTATGGAGCTCTTGCTATTTATGCTTTCAAGGTTCTGAAAATCCATTGATTGTGTGTAAAGTCTTTTTTTTTTGCTGCTTCACTACAAAAAATATAGAGGGCTGGCCATTAAGTAGGAATTCATATATAAAATCTATTAATACCTGGTTAAGGAATAATTTGGTTCAATTCCATCTTGCTAGATTTAATTTATGAATGACGCTCAGTCATTATCTATGTAGGTGGGGTTAATTTCCCTGTGCTTCCACAAGCTGGTATGTCTTAGCCTCCTATTCATCCTTCACCGTTCTCTTCAGTTGAGAAACATGCTGCTATGTAATTTTATAATTTCTGAAATCTGAGCACGTGACTGGAATATCTCAAGGCATGTGCAATTTTACTCAGATAAATGAATTTATGGTATGACAGTGCGACACAAGTAATTGATTTATGCTATCACTGTTTAAAGTCTTTAAATGATATGTATTGCTTGAGATGGGCTTTGACAGGATCCTTGCTCAATTATCACTTCAGTTGCTGTCTAATTGGTCATTGATTTCAGTACTGGCAAAGAAAAAGAACAGTGCAAAACCAGACTGCAGTGTAATATCTACAATCGCTTTTTAACGGTAAGTCATACGTAATAGCAGTTTTTCTTAAACTTATTCAGATAAAGAAAAAAAAAATTTAAGTACATGCTTACACTTTTCAAATGGTTGCAAAAAGTGGCCTTTTAAGTTGGATATCTGTTTATTATCTACTCCTAATTATGTCAAAATAGTTTGCGGCATATATTCACCATGTTCTTGTTGTTTCCTCCTTACGTCTCTCTTTAACATTTTTGCTTGTGCCTTCCTGGGAGGTTGACTATCCGTTCATTTGCTGCATTTGTCTTTCTCCAAGTATTTAAGTGAATCTGGAAATCTGCTATGAAAAATGAGGAGGGGAGGTGATAGGACGTAGGAATTAAACTTTATGTTTGTTTAGAAGGACTATAATTAGCTTACAATATAAAATTTGTTACTTACTTTTTCCATATGTATTCTTTGAAATAGTCCCATGAACAGATTTTTATCATTTTTCTAGTTCACTTTAGGGGATTAGTACCTCTTTCTCACTAGGTAGTATCATCCCGAAATGAACTCTGATTGATATAAATTAGTAATGTGATAACTTATGGTAGATTATAGAAAATGAGAGGCAATAAGCTAATTGCCAGGGATTTAGTTCCATAAAACAAACACGGGCTTTGAGTGCTATAAAAAAATATTGATGCTTCTATATAGGCTACGGAATTGTCAGTATTACATGTGTATCCCTCTCAGTACTTAAAGATTTACTGCTATATTTACCTGACATCTGTTATCATCCTTAAATTATAGTCTTTGTTTGTATTGTCCCTACAGAGCATTTCTGAAGACCTTTAACTTGCTTTAGATATCTGGAAAAGTTTACATCGGAAATCATGGGTGCTATTTCTAAAAGAATATGTAGTACATATTGTATATTAAGCTTATAATTTCCATAGAATGAAAATACTAAATATATATAAAGAAAGAGAGTGGATAAAATCTAATATCTAGTGTGCAGATAAGAAGCACTCTTATATGGAGAGCTTGGACCTTGGATAACATCTCTAGAATGTCCGGGATTTTAAGTAAACAGCCTCACCACTACTCATAAATAAGGTATGTGTGTATCTCATCCTCTCAACTCTTATTATGGCAAAAATTGAATATTTACAACATGTCATTTTTTTTGCATAATAAATATAATTGTTTACAGAGTAAAGTTTACCTTTGGTTGACATAGCACTAGCAATACTACACTTTTCGAAACTAATTTGCAAAACCAGAGTTCACGTCTGGTTACATTTATACACATTCCCCCTATTTTAAATAACTTTTGAAGGACTTCCTCATCAGTAACTATATTTTTGGGTTAGAGCAAACATATATTACATTCATAGTCTGCTGAAATATTAACTGGAGAAGAAAGATGTTAAGAAATTAGTTAAGATAGACAAAATGTGAATTTCGCTATTTCAAGTGGCAGATTCAGAAGTGTAGTATTCCAAGTGGTATGTTGGCTTAAGTGCAGGTACGCATTATAACTTTACTCTTGTTTATATATAGATACAAGTGTTTCTTTGTTATCCCTAATCTATAGGAGGACTTTTGTTTGACTGATTTTTTTCCCATCAATATGAATTCAACTTCTTAAATATAAAGACATTATGGTATGTTTAGTCTAAAATTTGATTAATTATTTAGAATTAATATTAACAAACTGCACCTTTTGCCCCACTTACAATGTACTCATTAATTCAGTGAACTGGAACAAAAAGATAGTTGCCACTTGACAAGAGTTTAGGAAACAAGAACTTTCCTTGTAACATTACCTCTACTAAGATGTACAGAACATTGAACGTATGTATGTACCTGTAGAGGTTCAAACTTTAAAGATGATGTTGTAGGGTATGTGTGAGCTTGGTAGAGGATGGTATCAAGTGAATTTTGGGACTTAAAAAGATGAAGGAATTTTCTCAAAAAGTTTGTTGAGACAACTTAGGAAAAGATAAACCTCCTTTTTCTTATTCCCATTCCTACTAGAATATCTCAACCAGGGCCACCACCATATCACATCTCCATTCTATTGCATCACAAAGTAAGGTATCCTTTAGTCGACCTTTGCCCTTGGCCTTTACGTTCAGTGGAGTAGCAAATTGCTCATCCTATCCTTCTACCTCCCCGTTTTCACTTTCAACAGTCAACTTCTCCAAGTATAATTATTTGTTCTTTGGTCTTTGCATGAGCCCGAGTACATTATTCTTACTTTGCTTTGCTTAGTTATACTTATTGCCTAACACAATATCATATACCCCTTAGACAAGGCCATAACACATACTGTTCATCCTGCACGTCATTTAGTCTTCTATTTTTAAGAAAACAAAGAACGAACTTACACCGGTTGACGTCAGTGGGCAAGTTTTTAGAAAGTGCAATTTTACGGCCTTGATATGGTAATGAGAATATACCTACTGTACTTCCCCTTAAAGCTATGTTTTTTGTCAGATAAGTCCGGTTGTGTTATGTTAAGAACGTTATTATGTTTAATTGTGACTAAAAGGTTTCAACCAAATTGATAGCCTAGTGTTAAGTTTCCTTCACTCTCCCCCTCACGGCCAAAGGTGATCTTTCCAAAACCTCAATTTTCTCTGCTCGCAAATTTAAATAATTTAATGCATCGAAAAATATGTTAGACACCAACCTAGGTAGTATTATTATCACTCTTTGAATTGTATAGATATATGAAAAAACTTTTATGTAATCATATTTGTTACAGAGGTAAACTATCGAGTCTTATTGCTCTCCTTGTACTTACATTCATACAACACACACACATGTTATATTTACGAAGAAGTAATATGGAACTTTCATAATGAAAACAGACAGAAAGCTAATATCACATGTTGGTTCTTAAAGAGAATGGGGATGGGCGTATTCACTCCTTTATCAGTTTACTATTGCAAATAAACTTGATCTGGACGGCTGTTATACAATGTAGTGATAAGATCGTGTACGAAGAATTAAAGATTAGAGAGAAAATAAGAGTGTGAGGTGGAACATCAATTGTCATATAACTAATTAATCAGAGACTTACACGGAGAAAGTGCCAAGAAGTTTTATCAATTATGTCCCCCACCATTTCTTTACTATTCTTTCATTTACAAATCTTCATTGTCATTGATGTAGTTCAGACTCTGGTTTTGTAAATGTCACATCTCCTTAGCATATACCCATTTAATTCAACTTCTTCCTTGCTTTTGTGCTGTTTTATGCTAGAGTTCATAATGTTCAATTTTGATCATGGATTCAGTGATAATAAAATACTCATTATCTAGATTGAAGATTTTGAACTCACTAATTATCTTAGTCTTTGAGGCACTTATTTGCCCTTACTAGCTACCAGTATAACAAGTTCCTTTATAGTATTTAGCAACAAAAAATAAAGGTTGATATCTATAGTATCTTTCTTTTATGATTCATTTTAGTTTGTCAGTGGTGTATAATATATGCTGAGCTAAAATAGGGAAGGTCGGAAGGGATATCCAAGGACCCCACATTCGGCTGGCCAAACATGAACCTTGTTTTCATATCACTGGTGGACTGGAACCCAATTTGCAACCTACGTCCCCATTGGTTTTGGCTTTACCCTTGCTTTCTTATCCCCTATAATCTGGTCACATTTTAATGGCCTCATTAATTATCATTTTCTTCTTTTTGTTGGGGGTGCATGATATACCCGCCAGAGCACTAGCAATATCTCACATGTTTACTCCGTCACAAACATTTTCTTGGTCATTTCATTAGATTTTACCCCCAGATTATTTATATCAAGTCATTTAACCTGCAGGATGCAACTGTAAATCATAGCCAAACCATGTAAATCCTGACCCATTTTCGTGCCAACACAAATTCTGTTTATAGTAATACATGTTACCTCTTTCAAGCAATGTTTCCTAATGGACGTTTCTCTCTTGATCTCTTCTTCTGCTTATTTAATATACGTTCCTTCTTCCTGTGTTTCCACTAAGAGTATGAATTGTTAAAATTGTCATGATTCTATTTTAGTAGTTTTTCTCCGAAAGAGAAGTTGTATCTTAGTTAAGGTAAATGGCATATCAAATTACCAAATTACCATCTCGAAAAAGGTGATATAACAGCCTAAAATACCCACTTGTCCTACAGTTGCATCCTTCATTCCTTTGAGTAAGCACTAAGCATGCAACTCTCACAATTTATACATGTCTTTTTCCACTCTTGTTATACTATAATAAAGCTAAAGCTAGACGCATCATACACTCCACACTTCTTTCTCATTCACCTTTCTTTCCATGCCAAACCATTGAGCCTAATCAGTGAAATAACTACCACCACCTATTCTCAATGTCAACAAAAGAGTGCAGCAGCCACAAGGAGAAACGGCAGAATCGTATCCGCCGTCTATTCGCCTGTCTACTCGTATTCTGCTTCATCGTTCTTCTCATATTTCTGATCACATGGGCTATCCTACAACCCAAAAAGCCCCGTTTCATCGTCCAAGATGCCACAATTTACAACTTCAAAATCGCCTCCTCTCCGGACCTCTTCACTTCTAACTTCCAAATCACCGTCTCATCTAGAAATCCCAACGACAATATAGGCATATACTATGACAAACTCGATGTTTATGCCTCCTATCGTGGCCAACAAATCACTTACTACACTGACATACCGCCTACCTATCAAGGGCACAAGGGCGTGAATGTTTGGTCACCATTTATATCAGGTACTGGCGTCCCGATAGCTCCTTTTATTGGTGAAGCACTTAGCGCAGACCAGGCTAGTGGAGGCATTCAAATGACGATCAAAATCAATGGACGGGTCAGATGGAAAGTTGGCACCTTTGTTTCTGGACGTTATCATCTGCATGTTACATGTCCGGTTTATATTCCTTGTGGTACTAAAAACGACAATTTCGATGGTGAAACATCAATCAAGTTCCCGCTTCTAGCCAGCTGCAAAGTCAGTGTGTGATTCACTCTACTCTGTTTACTGATTCCTAGTTCTCTCAATCCGCCCTCATATATATTAAGGTATAAATACTTTTAGCTTTCAATTTCATATATACCTTCGCCAATTTGTAAATCTCATTAAGGAATCATAAAATGTCTACCTATTCGCTGAAAGGAGAAAAATAATTTACCGAAATTAGGTTGTATTTTATTCTTGTAAAAATTACTCTCTGGTTCAACAGAAGTCTTTGTTCCATGGTTTTCTCTTCTTTTTTGGGAAGAATTAATTACATGGTTCTTTCATTCCGTAGGTATCAGCTTGAGAGTTGAGACGATCAGGTGCTTCGTTTACCTTTAAAATCGATGAACAACATTGATATTATACATCCAAAATTGATGTCACAATCTTGGTACTGTCTGTGCCATTTGTTAAATCTTACTCCCTCTGGTACTGTCTGTGCCATTTGTTAAATCTTACTCCCTCCGTTCCACTGAATAAAATATATATAAAAAGTGGCACGTAATTTAAGAAAAAGTGTAATTTAGTGGGAAAAAATAAAAAAAAATTGTAAAGTGGTGAAATCAATTAATATTTAATATATAAAGTGAGTGTATTGGAATAAAGTAATAGGTGTAAATGAATGTAGTCATTTTTATAATATAAAATGTTACTATTTTTATAGAAATAGAAATGAGAGAGACATCCCAAAAATGAAATTGTATAGAACTGACAAGATAGTTGACTGATATATTTTGAACTACAATTCTATTTTTTTAATCTTAAAAATATAAGTATAGTTGAAAATTGAAATATTATTTTTGATAATTATGATATTGTAACCTTCCAACACTATAAAGTAAATTTCAAATCGTTTAGTATAAAGAAATCATGAAAATGGAGTACAAGTGTATAATATACTAGCCAGTCTTGTGAAATCTTTAAATGCAAATGTAATCAAATCATATATGTTTTTTAGTCATTTATATACTTACTGTTTATTACAGTAGTTTTAGTGGCAGAGTGAAATGAACTATTTTTAAAAAGTAATGATAATTAAAATAAGTTCGTATTGTTAAATTTTACAACCATTACAAAATTCAAATATATACAACTGAAATTTATTGCAATATTCATTTGGATTAGTGAATACTACAGTTTAAACTATAAATTGAGATGGATCAAAAGTGTAAAAATTAAAGTGGCGCGGAAATGGGAAAAGAATGAATGAACAGATACGAGACAAGGAGACAATCTTAGAACTGTAAAAGCGTAATAACCTCGTTGCACAATTTTCGATGTACATTCTAAAGTACGAGTAGATCCCCATAAGTTGTCACTTGTCAGTGAATGTTAACTCCAGTGTATAATAAGTCGACCAATTGGTGCATGTGTATAGGTGGCATTGCATTTTATAACTAGATGCAGGTACCACCGTGTAACAGTTTGGAAAAAGATTATACATAGTAGTAATTCATATATTAGGAACCGTCCTTTGACTACATTATTATATTCACTCAATCATCGATTCACAATAGCGATCATAAACGTGACAACTTTTCAACTCTGCCCGTGGTTTTGGCCCTATATTTCTTCCGTGAGAACCCCTGTTTGAAATTTTGGAATTTGCATCTTTTTGATAAGACCTCTATCTACTCGCTTGCTATTCTCTATTCCTGCTCTACACACACTACATCAATTAATGCATGATATACAAACACAATACGCAATTTCATCACACGTGTAGTGTATTAGACTTCTGCCCTTTTAGGAATTTCATTGATGGTAAAACTAAATTTGTTATGTATGAAGTATGATTATAAATTCACTATTGTTAGCTTTACTGCTTAGTGCCTTGCCCTTGAACTTGTGTTGTTAGGTACACTATTTACTTGCCAGTTGCCAGGACAGTTCACACTTTCACACCTAAAGACAGTAGTATTACAAAGATAACTTGTGTAAATACAGAGTACCCTAGATAAGCAAAGGCTACATAGCCGCTTTGTGCGGGGCAATACGTATACCCCCATGTTAAAAATAACATCACACCAAAACAAATACTCTTTATACCTCATTATTCAAGACTTTTGCTACCCTGGCATTTGTATATATCTACTCATTCACATTAATCTCCCTTCTTCACATCCCCTCTCTCACACACTCACCCGCACAATAAAACATCTCCTCCTCTAGCTACCAAGTCCAAACCAAAGTTGTGATGTCTACGAAACAGTGTAGCCACCACAAAGACAAACGAAAGAGAATCCTCCGCCGTGTGTTCTCCGTCATCCTAATCATCCTCTTCATCCTCCTAGTCACGTTTCTCATCATCTGGGCTGTCCTGCAACCCAAAAAACCCCGTTTCATCCTCCAAGATGCCACCATCTATGCTTTTAACGTCACCCCCGTTCCCAATCTCCTCACCTCCAATTTCCAGGTCACTGTAAATTCTCGAAATCCCAACAGCAAAATCGGGATTTACTATGATAAACTCGACATCTTTGCCACCTACAGGAGCCAACAAATCACTTACTACACCTCCATACTCCCGACCTACCAGGGTCACAAAGACACCAATGTTTGGTCACCTTTTATTTATGGCACAAACGTCCCTGTGGCGCCATACAACGGGGCAGCCTTGAGCCAGGATCAATCCAGCGGGGACATATCGTTGGTGATCAAGATTAATGGACGGGTTAGATGGAAAGTTGGATCATTCACTTCAGGTCGTTATCATATTCATGTTACTTGTCCAGCTTATATCCCGTTTGGTAATCGTAACAGTGGAATTGCTGTCGGCAGCGCCGTTAAGTATCAGCTCTCCACCAAGTGCAAAGTTAGTGTCTGAAAATGTGAATCCACTTGACGCCGGTGAAGTCCTACTCCGTCTCTCTTTTATACCGTTATACAAACTTTAATTAATTTGTATACCTATTTTGCTAAATAATAGACAATAATGATATTTCTATAGCAAATTTACATAATTGATTAAATATTGATGTACAATTATGATTGATATAGATATTTAAATTAAGTTGTTGAGCACTTTCGCTAAAATCTTTTGGATCTAAAGAAAAGTCAAGTGATGGTATGCAAGAGACGGAGCTTGTAGTGTCATTTTCTTTATTTTCAAATATGATTACTTCTCGTTTACTCTATAAATTTCTTGTGTAAAATATTTTAATCGTTAGGGAGAAAAACAGGGTAAACATCAATATCAAGTGGTTCATTTATTTAATTGAGTCCAACGTTGAACTGTTGAAGTTTCTATTATTTGGTCGATCCATAAGTTAATTTGTTCATCGTTTATTGATTAAAAGTGTAACAATGGAGAGACATGCCATGTGAGAGAATGGCCAATTTGTTGCTACATTTTTAAATATTGGCTACAATATTAGTTAGATGTATATACATGTCTATGATAAACATTTCTTCACAATATTGAATAACATTTTAACAAAAGTGCCTCATTTACCATACTCCTATTAGAGAAAAAAGGTGCCTTATATATTTATCCCCCTTAGCTAGGAATGAGCCACCATATTTTTCCTTGGAGAAAACGGAGGCAGTATAAAAATTAAAATTTAGAAAGATGCAGGGGAACAAATTAGAACTCTCAGGAAACTAGCTTGAAGTTGATACATTATATTTTCAATGAATTGTCCATCCTACTCTTTTTTCTTTGCTTTTTGACAATAATTATATACATCTAACAGTTGTTTAATGGGCCGTCAGCATTGTCTACTGAAGACAAAAACAGTTCTACTTTATGTATAAATAAACAAAATTAAAATCAATAAAGATACAAACCTGACCTAATATTATTGTACATCCTGATACATATAAAACGTATGAAACTCGATAATAATGAAATGGATAGAGACCATCATTCTCTTAGGCCATCTCCAGCAGTTGTGATCCAAAAATTCAAATTTGGATCACCAACTGATCCAAACTCTGATCCAAATTTCTGACGAACTCCAGCAGTGATCCAAATTTTTTGATTCAAATTACTTTTTACTTATTATATTACATAATATTGTATTAAA